>AYLM01000642.1:0-82268 GCA_001625345.1 Cairneyella variabilis
CAAACCTCCCACCCCCCGGCACAGATATGAGCCCTTGCCACGCCAGTATTACAAATGAAACTGCCATGCCTTCATAAATCATAGACCGCATAATAAAAGAATTTAATAAAGAAATGTCACCGAGAAATCATCACCTCCGTCGTCCTCCAAATCTCCTTCCTAGGCGCGTGTCTCTCCCTCCCTCGCGGCAAATGCGCTCTCGGCGCACCTTGCAACTCCGGCGGAAACGCTCCAACGCCGATACTCTTCTCGCTGCTCTCTGTCTCCGTCACGCTTTCCAATCTCAATCTCTTGCCGCTTCCAGAACTACTTCCTGTTCTATGGCTCTGTTGACTTACTCTCCCGGCTCCAGTCACGCTCACACCATATTGGATCTGTGATCTGCTGATGGATTCCGAGCGTGAGGGCAAGGGGCCGAGCTCTTTGTCTTCGTCTTGCATGTAGTATTTGTGCTGGGTTTTCAGAGTTGCGAGATGTGTATGACGGCCGGTGGCTGCGTCTGCGATTGCGGCTGCTGTTTCGAGGAGAGAGGCAACCAGGGGTCGGAGAGCTGGAAGGCAGGCGGCGAGAATGCCGACGTTGAGTTCGACGCTGGAGGGATTTTAGAATCTTGGCTATAGTATTGATGAGAGGAGTAGGACTTACTCATTCCAAATCTGGAAAGAATAGTTGCTGCGACAATCAGTGACTTGACAGTTGGTTGGAAGGTCAGTACACACAAATATGGATCTGTCTGACTGAAGAAACTCCCAAGCAGGACTTCCTTGACAATTGAAGCCGCACATGCACTATATCCAGATGTCAGGTGCCGTGGAATTTTTAAAGGCAGAAAACCTTACAAGTAGCCCAGACTCAAAGTGGAAATGAGAGATGCTTTGGTCCGCACATTGATCTGTAGTGCCAGAATGATGGGAATAGGGAGAGATGCGAAGATGAAATCTGTGAAGATGTTGATTGCTACACAATTGTTAGAGCAGCCTTGACGCAAAGGTGTCCAGACATACCACCATTGATCAAGCCAATACTGCGGAACGTGCTGATGCTGTAGCACCTAGTGTCTGGGTTCATCCTGACAGTGGAGTCCCATGCTGCGTTCACCGGTAGGCATTGAAATACCCTGATTAGGTTTTAGCAAAACACCCAAACATAGACGGTTTGGCATTTGCTTACAGTGTACCAGCACTTGCGATCATGAAGAGAAGTAGGAATATAATCCACGAGATTATTGATCGCTGTTAGAATCAGTCAAGTAGTCCATCGACATGAATATCTGATTCAGATGTACCTTCCACCATTTACCTTGCACTAATCTAAGCAGAAAGAATCCAACAGAGATTTTGACGCAAGTTATGCCAACCACTAGAATCCACGAATGGAAATACAGCCAGTGAGATATTTCCCCAAGATCTCCTAGCAGATGTGGATTCCACATGTGCTCTCCAACTCCAAGCATAACCTCTCCAACAAAGCATGTAAATACACCCGCAGAACAGATCCTGAACACTTCAGTCAGTTTGGTAGTCAGAAGGGAGTGTCTGAGAACTCACATAGCCACTGCCATTATATAATCATCAGGCCCAACGGTCTTCAACAGAATAGCTTTCACGTACAGCCTTGCAATGGTCACGACGGCAGCAAAAGCAGTCGTAGCTCCTGTGATAGCCAGTATTGTGCCGCCATGGCTCTCGGAATATGAAAGCGGCGAAAGAGCTGGTACTAACGTCGGGTTGTAGGTGTATGATGAATTTCCCGCTTCTCTGGCACAATTTTCCAAATACATAATTTGCTTCTTGGTGGTGTGAATCTGCTAGCAATTCGTCTTTACAATTTCTTTTTTTAGTCTTCGAGATACTCCCAGTCCCAGACCGGGAAGTGACTGGCTTTAGTTCAAGGGTCCAGATACAACTAATCACCCGCAGGCTAGAGATCCGGGGAGATGATTTTCTGGAATCTGTTTAAACATTTCACGTATGAGGTTATGTATCAGACGCATTTGCCAGTCCTTGTGGGAGCCTGCAGATTTAATAGCAACAGCGTTGTTAAGATCTGTTCGTGTGCTTCTGACATGGCCACCGCTCCTCGCGAATAGCTCGATGAGGCCAAAGCCTCCTCTGGATGTGGAACAATTGTCTTCGATTCCACTCGACTCAGACTGCATTGTGCCGGGTACTGGGTGAAAAAGAGGTGCTGTTGTTACCCGTCATGGAACGATCTATGTGTCAAGGGTTGGCTTGGCGAAGGCAGAGGGCTTGGACCTTGCATAGCCTAAAGGTTCAAAATTGCGGGGGAGAAGATGGGGAGTATGTGGAGGGTCTAGTTCGAAAAAGGTTCCTTAGAGCGAATAACAATTCTGCATCAACCGGACACACGGATAAAAGACCTTAAAAGCGATTTTATAGAAAAGCACATGATACGGACCACACGGGAAGTTCAAGTATCATTGGCAGGATGGTACTTAACGGCACGGTAACGGCAGATCGCTGCAGGAGCAATATCGGAGCGGAGAATATAGAATTGGATACGACGAGAGTGGTAGAGCATATGCATCGAGATGTGTTCATCCGATCTGGCTCGAGACTTTTTGGGCCAGACGATGAAGGTCTCTATTTCAACAGCTCAGTGGGCTTATAATACGGTCTGGCAGATTTGGATTTTGGCATTTTGAAAGTGTATCAGATGTCAGAGTCTGTCCTGACTTGAGAGATAATGGTAAATGAGCACTTGCTGGTTTGGTGGTTCTATCGGGAATTTGCATGAAGTCTCGACCGCCCGATTTTAGGCCTCCGGCCCGAGTCTTCTTCTATGCCACGTGAAATACTTAGCAGGAAAACTTTGGAATGGAAAGAAAATAATGGAAGTGTCAGGTCGATATATTGAAAAGCAACACTTCTAGTCTTCATGATTATTGCCTTGTTCACTCGGACTTTCTTCTGGCCTCGAATTCCCCCGATTGCGTGCACGAATCACATCTATGCAGCGCTCGCCAAAAAGAGCCACGGAAGGAAGTGTTGCGAAGCGAACGGCGAGAATGCACCCTTGATTATACAACCACTTCTTTTGCAGATGTCGCAAAGCATCCCAAATCTATTCGAAGCCAATACTTTGTGGGGGAAAGAAGCAATACTCAACTATAAACCGAGCTTACTTTGAAAATAAGTAAATTATCTTGACTTTCAAGTAACAGAGCACCTGTGTAGATAGGTACCTAGGTACCTAGGTAATCTTACTTTGAATCAAGCAACTCGAGATCCTCCACTCGAGACCGAAGTACGTAAACGAAAGATTGAAACTTCAAAAGACCCCAAAATTAACGTAATCAAAAATGTTCAAGTTATCTCAAGACAGTGCGTCTATTTTGTGCAGAGGACGTTGGATCGATTATTTCTAGTAGCAGCACTAACTCTCTTGTTTATGCCAACGCCTCAACAAAAAGGCTTCAACCGAAAAGATTCCCTCCAAGACTTAGGTATCCAGGACTGTCTTAATCTTCCCTCGCCAGGCCAACACTTCGAGGTCCCCCATTTTTGCTTGAACACAAGTCGACTAGTCTTGATGATGGCATTCCTTGCCCATTCAGCTTCGCCAACGTCGTAATAGTACGGCTCTTCTCGGCCTCCATGCTGCTGTCACTGCCAAGTATTGCGGTTCTCCTGCTCAATCTTCTCTGCCATGGTTGACTCGTACTAAGTCTTTAAATCCTCGTAGATCGCGGAGCCTGGTTCAGCATAGTAAAAGGCCTCAAGATCCGGAATCGTCCTATGAACATCGTAGAAGAATGCAATACCGGGAGGAGAAGGATTGTGAAAGCCTGCAAGTTCTGAACGGATTCGTATCGCAGTCCGCTGGGTAGTACGGCATCAATTTGTCCCAGCCACCGAGGCTTTCAAGTGCAGCAACTGACACGAGGGCGAGTCTATCGTAGGAATAGAATCTAATAACCAGTCGTCTTTCGACAGAATTCCAGTTCGAAAGTCGGAATCGGCCCGAAGATATGGTGATTCATAATGACCTGCCGCATCCGGAGCCGGGAGAAGCACGACGTCCATATGTGACCAGAAGTAGTGTGACAAACATCGCTTTAAGGCTTCGTAGAGGAAAAGTTTTGAAGTTGGGCAAAGGACAAGAGCGTGGGTGTTGAGGTAATGTTGACTCCAAATGCCTCTTTTAATCGGCGATAATCAAGATATGAAGGGTTTTGAAGAGTCAAGTTGCCACGCTCGTTGGAGAACATAGTCCCACTATTATCCGCAACGTAGATATCGGACGCAGGCCAGCCAGCTGTCAAGTAGCTAATTGCTGACTGTTGAATAATGGGCCGGTTCTGAGTAAACCCGATAAAAAGAGGAGTATCCAGATCGACATGAGGATTGGGAGGGGCATTCCTGAGGCATACATTTGCCTCGGTGTCACAGCTTCCTCATGAGGATGAGGTCCTGGAATTTCGTTCGAGCAGATATCAGAGGATAAAGTGAGAGCCTTACTCCACGTTTCAATGCTGGATGTGTAAAGAATTTCGAAACTGGATAGAGGAAAGTAGAGCAAAAAGTAGATAAATGTAGTCGACAGGTTATCAGAGCAGCAAGAAATTTCTAGGGAGCAATGAAGATATTTAAATTTTACAGATACTTAGACAGCAATGACGGACACGTAGAAAATATATACCTCAGGATTATTATAATTGAGAAAGCCAGGCAGTAGGAAGTAGATTTCGATCCCAGCAGCGAAGGCAACGAAGCTGCTCAAAACATTTATGATGGGAAAGATATCTAGAGAACTTGAAATGTCGTAACGTACGGCAGAGGACGCTACCAGTTCTTCCTGTTCATAGACATCCTGTTCATAGACATATAGGGATAACAATAAACAAATGGGAACTTATGTCAACGAGAGATAGCCTATCATGTTCCAGGGACATCAAGTACTTTTCTCTGCTGAAATGCAGACGGTCTCTCCTACCATAGGAAGAAGGCGCAGGCAGGTAAGCTACCCTCTTACTATTTGTTATTCTTTGTATGCCGCCCATACTGAACAGAAAAATTCGGTCCCGATGCTCCAAAACGATCACAACGCCACCATTTATCCCAGGGTATCTTCAAAATCTATTGCTCCAAGCAAAAACGCCAAATCAGTGACTCCATAATCTCCCATAGGCAAGCGAAACGCTTTTGTAACTTCTAATCAGAATCGTAGTCAACCAGAGAAATTCCAGTATTGTTCGCCGCAAGTTCTGTAGGACTCTCTATTGAGATATGGTCTGATCCGTGGCGTTTCCTTTTAACACCCAGAAGAACTGTCCTTGACGCAGAATCAAACGAGCGAGTACCCGGGAGGAACGGATCCATTGCAGCTCTGGTATTACCTCGTATCTCGGCGGCAAGATCGGAAGCCTGTTTCTTCGCTTGCTCTTCTGCTTTCAATAATTTCGGACGTTTGGAGCTCTTCGACTTTTCTTTCCTGGCGAGTTCTAGTTCCTTAAACAGTGGTTTGGAGATAGCTTTATCCATAGTGTCCTCATTCCCACCAAACACAACAAGGCCAGCTCTTCTCGCATCTTCTTCGTTCTCGGGTAAGAGTTCAACCCCGAGGCTCATTTTGTCCTGTAATGCAGCAGTCACAACAGCTTCCTTCTCTCGCTTCTTTCGTCCCTCCCGGAAGGCTGCTCTCAACTTTTTGTTCTGGGCGTATGGGTCATCCCACTGCTGTTCTGACAAGTCCTGTAGCTCCTCTAGCCGTTTCTTGGCATGCTCGAGTCTCTGCTTATCATCCACCTTCCCTTCCAGTGCCGCGAAAGCATTATCCCGTAGCTTCTCCCGCTCTTCCTGTGTCAGAATCTTCACGTCTCCCTCTTCGACTTTATCCCCTCCAAGGTCTCTCTTCCTCGCGCCCTCAGTGACCACGTATGCCGTGTTCTTCGGATCCGTACAAATTTCAATCCATCCACCGCACGCCACATGCTTCATGCGAAAACTGAATATGGGCGTTGAGTAGTAAGTTCCCACTTTCTTCTTCTCGGCATTAAATCGCACGCCTTGGCCAATGATTGTGGGCTTTGGGCAATGTGTGCACCATATTGGGTACGGCATCTCGAATCGAACTGTGAGGATACCTTGGGAGATTTTGTTCGCGCGCGCTCCGAGTGCGTGTTTACCATGCAGCTGATTTCCACTCATCAGTCCCTCCTGATCTGGAGGGACATAACGTCCCATATTGAAGCCCTGCATGGCAAAGGTCTGGCTGGGGAGGCAGCGTTGTGGTTGCGTTGAAATTTATGGAGATGTTTAGATCTGGTGGATGCGGCTTGGCGGTGGTGGTGGCGTTGGTCACGGTACCATACACGTGATCAGAGTTACCGTATTAATTGGTTTATAAAGCCCCCTTTCGTTATAAGGCCCTCCCTACCTGAGCTGCCCCTATTAGTCGGAATTCAAGTGGATTGAAACTACCTATACTGCCCTACCTTTTGCACTGTTCCCCGAATAAGGTATAAGTACCCACCTCAGATATCGTGCTAGGGGATTCGATAATTCGGGTGCACTCAAACTAGCTAAGAAGTCAGGATTTATATACCATTAATACGGTATTCACTACCTAAGGGCTTGCATTCCAGGTTCAGCTTGTGGGAATTGGTAATAACTTGGGTAAACTTCATTGAGACAGATGGTTATAATGTTCAAAAGATATTAATTGATAGCACGTCGCCAAAGCTAAAAGAATACACTCTAGCCAGAGTTAAGTAATCCTAATCGAGAAAGCAGTTTCACAGCATCCATAAGACTCCAACTAGCCCAGGTCCGTGTACTAGATTCATCCACGGTCATATTCTTGACCGTTTTCACACCACCGATTAGCCATGGAAGTGGCGTCCCCTCTTGGCCATCTTAGCTTCGGTCGACGGCTTAGGAAGAGGTCTTGCGACGTGGAATGACGTTTCACTGCGTGGTGCCAGATCTCCAATCGTCTCTATGTCTCGTTTGCCGGACGATGAAACGCTCATCGTCATTTGAGCAATGTAGCAAGTACACTGTCCGTTCTCAACTGTCGCCACGGGAGTGGTCATGACTACGGTTGTACCCGACTCTGCGAAACTGTCACGGCTGTTAGAACGGGCTTCAAGATGAAAACTTTACGAAAACCATCACGGATTACATACTTGGTCGTGCACCACGCAGTGCTAGTTGTGTTGGCTGTCATGACAATGTTCGAGTAGGTGACGGGTCCAAAGTCCCAAACAGCACTCTCATCCAGCTCAACGATGAACAAAAACTGTAAGATTGTGAGTTGGAAGGTACATTAAGGACGCTTTGAAACAAGGAGGTTTACTTGAGTGAGTGGCCCAACGTCCGCCATGGGGGAATTAGTCTAGATCAAAAGACATTATCTAGAGCAAATGGCTTACAGAAAGTGTTTGTAGATTCCGAGTACCACGGAGTCTCTCCAGCTGCCTTGCCCGCAGAGCCAGGAGTACCGATCCAGGTGTCAATCCAATAGCCGGTGGTTGTATACAGAACCCAAGTATAGGTAAGATGATCACCGGGGTAAACTTTTTGGGGGTGTCAACTTGGCTTTCAGTATCTGCGACGGTTTCGAGCTTACCAAGAACTGGTGAAGTGTAACTCTCACCACTATGGCGCTTCTATTAGCCAAGGCAAACGGCTTCAAAAATGGGGCCGGAGTATTTACTCGGGTCCGTCGCTCCACTGTTCGAAATTCCACTGCTTTGTGGAACCAGCACCATTCTGTTCCCAATTCATGACCACATTCTGATACACGAAATCGTCGTTATCGTCTTGCATACCGGGCCTGCAAGATTGGGGAGTCAGGATATTTTTATTCAAGAAGGTCTCAGGAGTAAGGCCGTAAGCAAAAGTAAAGTCCTTCCAGTTTAGGATGGAGTTGGTGTAAATGGAGTACATAAGGTGGAACAGGGTCAAGATCGGGGGTAGAAGGCAAAGAGTCCGATTCTGCTTACCAGACAGCCTGGTAGTTTGAGGACCCACTGGCAGTGGTGACTGGTGTTACCAGCTGCGTGCAGGTGAACTAACAAGTTTAAGCTTGAATAAGTTGACAAGATGGGAGCGGGATTTACCCTGGTAATAGTCGCTCCAGGAAAGAATCCGATATAATCGAAGCCCTGACCTCTGACGGAGAGCAAAAGCCCAAAGATAATGAGTAGGGAAAGCATGGTGGCTTCTTGAGATCTGCGTGAAAGAAGAGGCACTTAGAAAGTCAGGAGAGTGCTTGTGGTGAGAAAAGAGAAAGCTTTGAGTTCCCAAGACTTTATATAAGAGGAATCTGCCCCAGATGGATACTGGATAGAGGAAATGCGAGGACTGAGTGGACGGAAAAAAGAGAGAACGTGATAATTAGCGGGAAGAATCAATACTCAAGTCGAAAGGGTTGCAAACCCCACCACACGATGCTCAAACAGCGTCACAATCAAGTCTAGCTGAAGCAAAGATGACGCAGCTCAAGGGCGAGTGAGAAACCAATATATTGACACTTCTCAGCAAAGTTTTCGCCTTCCAGCGAGTATTCGGGTTGGGCCTTGTCTGCCTTGCCATCGTTGGGTGAGTCGCTTCCGCTTTGAGTCTTGGTTGTGGGTGTTATCAAGGCAGACACATCCACCATGAGAGCGGTAGTGGGTATTTTGGGGGGGGCTTTGGAGATCATGAGGCCAATAAATCGCGGGATGGAGCACGCTGAAAGGCTGAAAGGAGTAAAGTAACGATTTTGAAAGTATAACTCGGAGCGAAGATGCAGGAGGGTCGCCCGAAGAGTAAAGTCTTGCAGAAATACACTGCTTGGTCGAGAAATGTGTGACTCCCAACTTAGATGTGTTGTGTTGGTTGTTATACCAAAGACGACGTCCCTACAGAAGAGCAGGCTTTGGAGGGCGTCTGTCCGAACTATCGGGATCCAAACGCCACAAACCTACAGGTCAGCAAACGCGCCTCAGCCGGGCGCTAAGGTCCGAGCTCATGATTGGTTGAAATGCATGCATTGTCATCGGGATCCGGTCACTATGTATTTATGGTTGCAACCACAGCTCAAGAAAATATTGGAATGATCCCGCACGGGGGCGGAAAGCAAACAGATTTTCCGAAGAACATGGCTGTCTCGCGGCGGACGAAGAAGTGCGAAGGACTTTCAAAGCATACGATATTGAAAAAACAAGAAACAAGAGCAGCAGCGTCACAGGTCTAGAGAGTAAGAGCGCAGAAATAGAAAACCGAAACTTCAGAACTCTAAATATCATTATGGCGAAAAAATCATCAAGGTGTTGTGTGCGACTGTCATGAGGGAGGTTGAGCGAGCTCCATTCTTAGGTCCGGGCAGCCTGTGGTCAGGTCACATGATGCAACTTCTTTGATGGCGGCGACTCCTTTAGATCGAGCCGGCCTTAACCTGCAGCACGTCTTCACCATATCACATACACCGCAACACCAAAGACTTTACTCCACCACATTCTTTTGCCAAATTCGGGCTCTTGTCTAGACTAGCCCCTTGTACGTACGTTTGCAGACGACGACAAGAACGATCACCGAGCAAGGTCAATTGAAGAATCTTGGTGGCGAGTTCGGTCAAGATGAGTAGCGAGATCGCAGCCTTCGAAAATGAAATCAAGGAGTACAAGCTGCAGGTATGTGCTTAGATTCGTGCTGCTCCGAGACATTCCACTGACATTTGAGCAGCTGGAGACGGTCCAACTGGGCCTCCAAGCAGATCCGGATAGCACGGAGCTTCAGGAATTAAAGACCGAACTCGAACAAGTCATTTCCCTCACAGAAGCTGCGATCGCAGAACTAAAGCCTCCTTCAGTGCCAGTAGCTGTACCCAAGAAGCCAGCAGAGCCACCAGTGAAGGAGAAATGGTCGCGCGAGAATCACCCCGCATTCAAGAAGACTACACCCGCACCAACAGCCGTCGAAGAGTCCGAAACCTCCACAACCTTCAAAGTTAATGATACTGTGTTGGCAAAATGGCATTCGGGCGACAAGGGTTTCTATCCCGCACGTATCACTTCTATCACCGGATCCTCAACAGCTCCTGTATACATCGTCAAGTTCAAGAACTACGACACCACCGAGACCTTGAGAGCCAAGGACATCAAACCCATTGTCAATCCAAACAAGCGCAAAGCTGATGGAACGCCAGTCGTAGCCTCGGCGCCCCCTCCGCCTCCACCTGTTAATACCAATGTTATTTCTGCAGCCGCAGATATTGATCCCGAGCTTGCACAGAAAACCAAGCGTGAACCAAGTAAGGTCAGTGATGGCCCCGTTCGACCTGCCAAAGTTCCCAAGAAGATCAAGGCAAATAAAGAATTGGAAGCTGGCAAATCAAAATGGCAGGACTTCGCAGCGAAGGGAAAGTTCGGCAAGGCTGCTAAGAAGGAAAGCATGTTCCGCACGCCGGAAGGCGTCCATGGTAGAGGTAAGGCTCCCGTATCTTCTATACAAATCATAGACTAATTTGAGCAGTGGGATTTACAGGTTCGGGTCAGACTATGCGGAAGGATCCGACCCGAAGTCGGCACATCTATCAAACAAATGGAGACGAGGAAGGCTTTTAATGAGGATGGGGTGGAGTTGGCAAAGGAACAGGCTACTCTGCAAGTATCAGGCGCGCTGGAGTTTCTCGGTCTCTTCTTTACTTTCTGCACAAAACCTTGATTGGAGGCTAACATGGGCGCTCATTTGACTGCTAGTACCTGACGAAACTCTTTCGGTGGGACGGATACATAGCATAGTGAATGGACGTGTCCAACCCCTCAAACCCATCCTGCAGATGTGAACAGGGAAAAGGCTAAATTTGATGTTTTCGCAGAATTTGCTGGACATGCCGGTAAAAGAAGTCTCGACGTTTGGTATTGCGCTTCGGAAAGACGAAGCTCAACATGTCGAATCATCCGACGGAGATCACAAAATTGCAATCCAGTACTTAAAAGGCAACGACAAGTCATTGGATTACACCACCAGGCGTTCTATACACGGTCTTTGACTACAAGCCAATCTTTTGCCCAACTTGTTCAGAGAGTACGAGGAAGGCCCTCGCCCTCTCACTTTCCGGCTCAGCAACAACCGTTGGCTTTCCTCTATCAGCATCATCGCATATACTCGCATGTAGCGGTATATCACCAAGAAACCCAATCCCGTGTTCTTCGCACGCATGTTTGACTCCTGAATGTGATCCGAAAATGTGGGTACTGTTGTTGCAATGAGGACAAGTGAACAGAGACATATTTTGTACCATTCCCAAGATTGGGATATTAGTCTTCTTAAACATATTAATCCCCTTTACTGCATCTTTGAGAGCAATATCTTGAGGTGTTGAGACGATGACCGCACCTAGTCGTGGACATCAGTAAGGCACTAAGAGTTTGTATGCTGAGAACGCAATACCATCAAGGACAACGTGCTGTGTGATCGTCAACTGTGTATCTCCCGTACCTGGCGGCAAATCCAGGACAAGAATGTCAAGTCCGCCCCAGTCAACCTCATGCAAAAGCTGCTGTAAAGCCTTCATCACCATAAGTCCGCGCCATACCACTGGAGCTGCATCTCCCACCAGGTAGCCCATCGACATGGACTTCACTCCATAATTCGAGAGCGGCAGAAGCTGATTGTCTGCAATCCATCAGACAAGACACATTTTATCCTAGTACTCGTTCACTGACTTGAAGACAATCGAGGCTCGCCTGAGAGGTTCAATAAGGTTGGGATAGAAGGACCGAAGATATCTGTGTCGAGGACGCCACTTCGAAAGCCGCGGCGGGCGAATGCTAGAGCGAGGTTGACTGTCTTATTTAGAACTATTCCACATGTTTTGTACAATATTCGAACCTGCAATTGTCGACTTTCCAACGCCTCCTTTCGCAGATGACACTGCGATCACTTTCCTTACATCTTTAATTCTTCTTCGTTCCGGCAAGCCACGCTGCATGCGCGG
Organism: Cairneyella variabilis; assembly: GCA_001625345.1. Classification (NCBI taxonomy): domain Eukaryota; kingdom Fungi; phylum Ascomycota; class Leotiomycetes; order Helotiales; genus Cairneyella; species Cairneyella variabilis. Next base: position 11,950 of record AYLM01000642.1, read on the forward strand.
GATGCTACCGGTTCGCGGCAATCCCTAAATTCAGTGTCTTAGACAAGTGTACGTACAATCGAGCAAACTCGCTGCCTACAAGAGGATTCTCATGTTGTAAGTAACGTAAAGTAGAGAATAATCGCGGCTTCATGGTGATGTGAAGTCTGCTCTGGGAAGCTGAAGCTTGAAGTTTGACGGACGAACTGCGGAAACGCGGCCGCTTTGCGCTAGAAAACTTGTGTGGGTCCAAAATAATTTTGAGCAAGGCTTTCAAAGATTCAACACTCGATTTTGTGCGCAAGATGGGGAAGGTGAAATCTCTTGCCCAGCAGATAGCTGCTTTAGATGCGCCTATTGCCAATAGTATGCATCTGGCTTTGAAGTATTAAAATGCTCAATTTACTGATTCGTTTACTGCAGATTTTGACCCAGAGGAAGACGCCCCAGCGCAGAGGAGCGACGAGGACAGCGGCGCTGAGGATAGCGATGATGATCTAGCTGGAACTGAGCACTACGCTCAAGTCAGGTAGGCAATAAGTCTGGCTTAAAATAGCTTTACTAAATTATCACATAGCAAGAGCAAGCTTCGGAAGGTCGACGAGGTTGACCTTGGACCCGAATACTCTGGGTCTCGAGTGAGTAGAAAGGCTCTGCTAAGTGACGAAGAGGACGAACATGAAGAAGAATATGAGGGCGATGAGCCAGGCTCTGGTCTTGAGGATAAAGAGGAAGAGAATGGAACAAAGTTCGCTAATCCGGACGACTCCGATATTGATATGGACGATGACGATGGAGAAATCGATAGCGACGAAGCATTGGGAGAGAGTGACGAAGAAAAATTCAAAGATTTTACGTTTCGAGGAAGCTCAAGACCAAAAACTCCTAATGGTAGAAAGCAGCGACCAATTGCAGCAGATTTCATGTCGGACAGCGAAGATGAAGGCGTGCCTCTCAATGGCGACGTTTCTGAAGCTGAGGAGACCGATGAAGATATACTTGGCGTTGACGATCAACATCCCAAGGAAATGGAAGATGATAGCGCGTCTGGAGAGGATGAAAGCAATGAAGATAATGAGGATCAGAGTAATGACGAGCCGGATGCCGAAAGTCAAGACGAATCCGAGGATAAAGACTACGAGGAACGAGACGAGGACGATGAGAAAGTCGGGCGTGCTGAGCTATGGAAAATCATGAATGAGGAACAGAAGACCGTGGTGGCAACGATATCACAAGCAGCAAAGGCTGATGCGGACAAAGGGAATGCAGTAAAGGAGCAAAGGAAAGCATTTGATTCTCTCCTGAGTGTCAGAATGGTTCTCCAAAAAGCTTTGGTAGCAACAAATTCTATGGTTGCTCTTGAGGAGAAGGAGGCGGAAGACGCTACAAATCAGCCCTATGAGGCCGCAGAAGAAGCTGCAACTAAGTTATGGAACACGCTTGATGGTATTCGGCATGAGTTATCAAAAGCCAGTTCCGCTGCCAAGACAGGCCAAAAGAGGAAGAGAGCTATTGAGATATCAACGCCGTCATCTGCCATCTGGGAGAGAATGCAAGATTCCGAAGTAGCTGTGATCGACAACAGACAGACGACTTTAGAAAAGTGGTCGGCAAAGGTGCGAGGCACAACAGCGCAGCCCATCTCTCGGAAACTTAATCCTACTGCTCTCCAACAGTCCATCACTTCGGTTCTGCAAGACCAGCTTGCAAGCTCTGATCATTTAGTCAAACGAACCAAGATGCCTCGATCGTGCGCACCAGTCCAAAGAGATCTCAAGATCACTGAGGACCCCAATATCTACGATGATGGCAACTTCTACCAGCTCCTATTGAAAGAGCTTGTGGATCAGCGGAGAGTTGAGTCATTAGCTGCACCTGCAGGAGCTGAAGCTGGAAAGTCTTGGACCGCAGTCAGAGAAGCGAAGACTAGAAAGAATGTCGACACTAAAGCTAGCAAGGGCCGTAAGATGCGATATACGGTTCATGAAAAGTTACAGAATTTCATGGCCCCGGAGGATCGAGGAAGCTGGGAGCAGGACGCTATTGACAGGTTCTTTGGGACCTTACTGGGCCAGAAAATGACTCTGGGTGAGGAGGATGCGGATGCTAGTGACGACGAGAACGAGATATCAAACGAAGAGGAGGGCTTGATGTTGTTCAGATCATGAAGGTCTGTTGTAGGTACGCGCTCAGGTTGCCCGTCCATCTGCATTCCCGTGCCTCCTCGTGCTCTGAATAATTCAATTAAAATACCCTTCTGCTCAATCCATCTGCTACTTCCATGAAATATATCTCTTCAAATTAATCTTTCGAAGCGATTGTGAAGTTTCACATGAGGTGTTGACTGCGAAGCACTATGCTCCGAATTTATGTACAGGATGTTTCCTGGCGAACGTAATCGAGACTCTTCAATTTCCATAGCTTTGTTATCGTCTCTTTCTGTCCTGCTTTCTTAGCGACTCTCGCAAGCCAGTTGTTGAATGATTCCGATTGTTCATCGATACTCAAAGCCCTTGTGACTCCGTGAAGTTCCAGACATTCGGGTCCTGTGGCAGTGCAAGCATCGAAGCCGAAAGGCAGACCTCGGGAAACCGGAAAAGGCACCCGTCAGGCTCTGCGCGCTGTATCTTCTGCAGCTTCTAATGCAGCCGGCGGGTATTGTACTTCGCTGGCTATCTTTAAGTGGCTATGAAGTACATAGCCCCAGGTAACAGCGTAAACTGGTTTCAGCAGCCGTCCAGTACCAGCAAACATTTTTTCAAAGTTGACGTGAGAACACTCATAAGCTACTATATAGTCTTGGAGCTTTGCGAAATTTTCAACGTGTATCTTGTGTTCTGCAGCTTCTTCATGTCTGCGTGAAGAGTACTTTTCACATGGTTTCTCGAAGTTCATGGGTTCATCATTTGAAGCGGGCTTCCAAAGGCTGAGAGCGAAGATTCCCAGAGTTGCCACACCAAATATTAATAAGATGTAAGCCTCGCTGAATACCAACTCCAATAGTCGTGTTTCTCATACAAGTCTCAAGTAAAACTGATGTCGTTTCCCACCAAGTACAACCAGCAAAGTTCGTGACCCAAAGAGGGTCCAAAAGCTTTGCCATAGCTTGGGTCTTGGATCAGTCTACCTGCTCTGCAAGAAACTCAAAGGGGATTCAGTTGCCGAGGAATCGAAGGTTGTAACTGTCCGTGACTTGAGAACCGCTTGCCTCCTTTCACTACTTCACCTGCTCCCAATCACCGCTGCGGTCATATTGTTGATACTCAACTAGCGAGGCTTTTATATCGGAAAAGGGCTTCAGGGACCGCCTGGACAGGATGGATTGAAGTTCTTGGATCTGCAATTCGCAGCCAAAATGATCGAGCAGCTTGCTATGGCTTTCCTGTCGTGCATACTTTTTGCCATCCTGCGATACCATTTACTTCTAATCGTCGTCCATTGGGAGCCTTGACATCTGGCTTCGGATTCAGCAAAATGTGAGTGCTGTGGTCGAAGGAACTTATTTCTACTTGTTCGGCCAGTTTCTCAAAGCCTCGGACAAATCTTTTTATGATAGTGGTCATCGTCCTCTTTACACTCCTGGGCGCCACTATAGGACCCTCAACAGCCGTCCCAGGACTGCCCACTCTGTAGAACTAGCCTGCAGAAGGCACAACATTCTATCTCAACTTGAAGTTTCAAGATCTTTGTCCCTCCCTATTGGATCGGTTGCTAGATTCGGATCTTGCATTTCATCTAGGAGCATTATTGCTCTCCATCAAACTACAATCTACTTGCACAGGAGCTTCTCTCATACTGGCGGTCATCTCTGTCAGAGGCGGATCTGAATATGGTCCAAGTCATACCAGAGAACACACTCATCTCAGGGCGTCGTTCGTTGCGACATCTGGCCGTACGTTTGAGAGGTCCTTTTGTGTACAACCCGCCTGTCACAGTGGCAACTACACCATCAGCATGTGTTGCAGATGCTGTGTCTCGAGTCGCGAAGTATTAGGCGATGGCAAATGATCATAACTGCGCTGCTGGGCAAGGGAACTCGTTCTGCTACTAGAATGACATTACCTACTCAGTCAACTCTCCGCAACCAGTCACTTACGTCAGCTGCAACTCGAATAATGCTGATTCGACTCTGTAGTTCCCTTTGTCTGATGTGACAGGTAGTTTCTCTCTATTCGGCCTCGAAAATACTACAATTGGATCTCAGAAATGGTTTGATCTGGTAACAGGCAATGGATCCAATTCGAGCTTGACTTGGATCGACCTGTCAAGTGCAAAATCTGGCCTAAGATCTATCGGGGCAGTCGTTGCTCTTCCAGGAGCAAATGCTACTGCCGTTCCAGATCAGATCGTTGTATGCACTATTGATGCCCGGTGGGGCAAATTCGACTGCCTTCACGATATTCTTAAGGGGACCGATGGTCGTCTCTGGCTTTCCAGATGACTGGTATCTCTCTGGTTGACTAAACGTTGGTTCCGATGGTCAACTGGCATGGCCCCGAATCAATATCACACCCCAATGGGCCTAGCATTTGAATCCTGCAATTGAAGATTCAGGTATTCTAGTGTTCGAGTTCCTCAGTCAGAGCATCGGCCAGCTCAGAGACATCTCAATCCCCCCTCGTCTCTTGACGCAATAGAGACTGTTCTTGCTGTAATGTTCACGGAAGGTATCTCCCGCAATGGAAATATGGCGCAGATTCAAGGCTCTTTAAAAGGGTATCCCAACAATGACTGGGTGACGGAACTCCTTCCCGCCGGGCAAGTATTTGGAGCTGGGGATTCGGCATTTAACTTCTCTCCAAATACATCTGGAAAGGAGCAGTTCTTCCAGCTCCAATTGCTCACGACTGCGAATGGATATTGATATGGAATCACCACTTCTACCACATTTGCAATCATCGTCTTGATGGTCTACAGTCTGATTGCTTTCGCATACGTGGTGTACTCCACTTGCTTCTTCCCAACAACATCAAACTGCTGGGAATCCAATACCAAGATGATAGCCCTGGCTATGAACTCAACTCCCTCATCAATCCTGGACAACACCGGAGCAGGAATCTCCTTGTCGACTCTGAAAAGCACGGTTTGGATTGGTGCTAGTAGTGACGACCAGCTGTAAATGATAATCGAGAAACCAGGCACAGGGAGGTTGAAAAGGAAGGCATCAATGCAGTTGAGGCTAACAAAAAGTACAAGTGATGGTCCGTGATAAGTTATTCAAGAAAAGTTCACAGCAGGGGTGAATTCCAGATATCGTTCTCTTTATTCCAAGCATGCCTCAACTTGACTCGCCCTCAACTCTTCCGGGATCTCTTATCAGGTTTCCATGTTGGCTCATAAATGCGTCCGTGGTGCCAACAGGGCGTTCGTGTGGAAGAAGAACGACGTGGATATCATACTTTTTGACAAATTCAGTTATCGTTGATGCAGCCAACGACTTCGGTTCCTGCGAGTGCGGGTTGGATAAAGCGAAACGTCTGGCTCTAGAGCGCTTCAGAACTTCAGCTCCCAAAGAAAGCAGCCATTTTGTAAATGCCGGTCGTCTTGTGGATGGGAAGTTCTGAGACTTCCGGCAACCCACAATGCCTCTCTTGCCACCATTTCCACACAAAACCCGGGGCAGTGGTACCTAGAGAATCACTACCACACTTACCAGGTATTCAAGCCACTCGGCAAGTTCTTAATGCTTAGCCATTGCTTTTTATATACTCGGATGTTGGAAAGCATTGCTCAAGTTCCAATCGGCTGTTCTTTTGGGAAGCGGCCGTTTCCAAGCTCACGGAATTTGCTTTTGAGAGGCGCGTCCCGTAGTGTCTATCTCCCGACTTCCAAACCCATGCGAGAAAATTCCCCTAGCACTAGGATTGCTTTTTGGACCATCTTGACTTGAAATTCATGAATCATCTTCGGTTGTTCGACCCTCTTGTGAACTTGGAAGAGGGGATATCTTTTGGCGGGGAAAAGCACTGCTCAATTATTGACGTCGTCGTTAGCGATATCAAAAAAGCCTGCTCATACCTTGCCATGGAGCTCAATTTCTGGGTTATGCCTGCGGATGAGCGTCTTCTGGACATGCCCTGCACATTAAAGTGTAGCAGTTCGTCGAGGAAAACGCCCACTAACCGAAGAGGAAATCCGGCGTAGATGTGACGCTGAAATTGGGATTTTGAGATGTGATAGAGCCAAGGAGGGCAACGGTTTTCATGGCGGGGGCAAATCGTTTCAGGAGCAAAAAGAAATGTCGTCTATGTATTCATCACGTGTTATGTCAGGCACAGAGCCGGAGAGACCTAGACCTAGACCTCTCCACTGAACCATCCCTGGACAAGTATTGATCGCCACAAAAGGAAGAATCCTCGGTACCGGGTTTTGTTAAACAAGGACAGCCGTCGAATTCCTCGCTTACCCTGCGCTTCTTGGCATCTTGCTCGGACAACAGCAGATCAGAGGATTCCACCGCATCTGGTCCTCCGGGGCATTTGGTCTCGAAAAGGTAACACACGTGTTGAGCATGACTCTAGTGAGTTAACCTCATTTAGACCATTGGTAGATTTCGGGGACTGAGACTGTGAGTGCCATTTGCTAGCAATAGTTGTCCAGGAACTTAGCTCACCGTTGGCCCCGTTGCGGGATGCCCCGCTCCTCATATCAGGAGCAGAGCCAAACCGTATTAAGATGTCCAAGTCTTTAGCGAGACTCGGGATATCAAAAGCCCACGACGGTAATGCTCCACATGCTGGAAGCCTCGATTCGGCTCGAACTCCCTTACCAGAGCGTGGGATGTCATTCGTGAATCTGGCCTCGAAATCTGGGAAGCGTTGAAGTACTTTTCGGACTTCCGATATTGAGCCCATATTGTGGGGTTCCTTTTTATTCCTGACTGCCTATTAAAACGCAAACGAAGTGCAACTATGCAACGCTGCAGCTTATGGGGTCCCTTTTCTTCTTCTGTACCTAGATGAATTGCGTGCCTGCTGACCACAGCTCCACAATACCGAATCGTATCATCGACAGGAGAACAACCTCCATGCGGTTATGATCTGTAGCCTCAGGTATTCTCCCAACCACCAGCACCTCACGAGGATCACTTCACAATCCTTGTGACTGTTGTGCTACTCGAGTGCCGGCTAGGATATGAGGACGTTCTCACCGATGGGGTTTTCGAATTCTTATACAAACTCGTGCTCCTAACTTCAGGACAGCCGTAATCGATCAGTCTCCTTGCAAGCATTTCCTGTCACTTGAAGTTGGCCTTCATTCTATTCCTTCTTGCTTTCACCAGCAGAGACTTTCTGCTCTTCACTTCACAATGACCATCTCAACAGCAGACTTCCCGGCTGGGACTGAAAACCGCCTTAGCATGGCCATTGGATGCTATATACTGTTCGCCATGGCTTCTCTCGCAGTCTTTCTGAGGTAGGCCAACTCCTGCAATTCACCGCCATAATTTCTTTTGATCTAATTTGTTTGCAAAGTTTACGTTCGTGTATTCATGGCACGCAAGTTGGGCTTAGATGACATGTTTATTATAGCTGCTTGGGTATATTACGACTTTGGCACTGGAAGCAGAAAGTGAAAAGCTGGACTAGTATAGACACAGGTGCTTGAAGCTGTAGTTATCGCGTGCGTCAAGCTTCAATTCGAAAATGGCATTGGATGGCATGCTGCAGGCATTGAGGCCCTTCCAGATGGAATTGCGATCTTGGCCCGGATAGTTTTGGTAGGACGTGGCTCTTCACCCTAGATTTGTCATTGACTGACCGTTACTACTGGCCCTGGGTCACTCAATTCCTCTATTTCTTTGAACTTGGATGCATCAAGAACAGTATTGTAGCGCTCTATCTCAGACTAGCCGTTACCCCTTTCCAGAAAAAAGTTCTCTACCTCTGTATTATAGTGATCTTCTCACCGGGCCTGTCATCAGCAATCGTAAGTCAATTTACATCCCCCTTCAACAAATGAAGGAATCATCTTAACATTACTTCATCAGGTCATCGCTGCCTTCCTTTGCACTACGATCAATGTGGTATGGATAAACACGCATGGTGGTTTCGGTGGACCTGCCTGTATCAATATTTGGGCTTTCAATATTACAACGCAGCGTTCTTCATCTCTACCGATATTATGTAGGCGCTTGTGCCAATCGCTGTTCTCAAGAACCTCCAGATGGATCGCAAGAAGAAGAGTATGTTCAGATACCTCGCATGGCCCACCAAATACTGATCTGCAATAGTCGGTCTCACCATCATGTTTGCCTTGGGTATGCTCACGATTGGAGGAACCATTTCGCGTCAAGTTACCAACGCTATTGCAATCACCAACACATCAGACTTCACATGGTAAGTATTCCTATGTCCAAACCAATGCAGTACAACCTCTGGTTCTTTATCTTATTCACAGGTCTGGGCTCCTGCCGAGCTTTGCTCCATCCTCGAACCTACTCTGGGTATAATCTTCGTCTGTGTTCCTGCAATCGCACCTTTCTTCAAGATTTGGGTTGGAGACTTCGGTTCTTCTGCCAACTACAGTGGCTCACCCAACTATCAATACGACCGACCATCGACGTTTGGAAAGTTGGGAGGACGACCGAAGCTCAGACCCGATGATGAGAACATCCGCTGTACAACCCAGGTCACTGCCATCGACCCGAAAGATCGAGATATGGCAGTGGAGAGTTTTGAGATGAACCACGCCTACGGTGGAGATAGTGGCAGTGAGAGAAGAATCATCACGCCACCGGAGAACGAGTACTCGAAGCACGGCAAAGACGAGGGAAGATTGAGGGTCAATGTGAAATACGATGTTGTTATGTCACAGAGCAGCACGGGGCCAAGTAAGTGTTGCGATTACCATTTTGGTAATCTACACGGTGGTCTCTGAAAAGAACTGATGAGCCGGTCACTTTACAGCTCGGAGAGAAGACGCAAAGACCCCCAGAGTTCATGGCTTGAGCAGTGACAAGCTGGCTTGTGCATCAAATATCTGTACTTTGTAGAAATGTGTACTTAGAAGCTTGGATAATTAGACACGACTTATGAAAGAACAAAAATCGTAATGTGAAAATGACAAATGGATCCTGACATCCGATTCCCCATGTCACCGCATTTTACGCCAGGTTCCTCCCTATCATTTTAAGCGAGCGGGCAGCCGAAGAGCAAGCTGCTGCTTGTGGATTTGGTGCTGCTGGATATGAATGTGGGTATGTAGGAGTGTGTGAGAGATTTCTCCATGTTCCCAATTGGTAGATTGGGGAGAAATGAGGCGCGGTGGAGAGAGGTGTTGGCGAAGAATGGCTTGAAGATTAAGAAGATCTGGAGAGGAGGCGAGCCGGAGGCCACTGTCGAGTGCGAGGTGGCATAAATGGCATAATGTGCCACGGTAAGATGCATGTGCTGTATGAATATATGTTTTGCATAGTTGTTGTCTGCCTTGAAGTTCCGATCAATTCGATGTTTAGTTGTTCAGCGCTCGGCATGTCACTCCCGAGTTGGAAGTGTTCCCAGCAGAGCTGCTCGTTACGCGGGCTGCTTCAGATTAGTGAGCCGCCTGTCCTGGACTTTGGTCAATTGATCTGGCCTTCCCCTTTTGCTAGGCTAGACAATTTCGAGTCTGAAAAGTCTTGAATTTTTGAAGATGTAAATGTGTCACTCCCAATGTTGGTGTTTCCACGCCGATTGATCTTCGCATCCTCCCGGCCGATCCCGCACACCTTGCGTCTCAAATCCGGTGACTGGAAAGGTCGCACGTCCCGAACTCAGTGCTTGCAAATCATTATGGCGCAAGTGCATCTCCTGTAGCGGTTGGGATTCGAGAATCAACCACAAACTCCTGCGAGCCCACGGCACGGCACGGCGGGGTGGTCCAGCTTAGGTTTATTCACGCTGCAGGAACTGGGGTTCGGGATGGCGGAGTCGCGATGTGCTTCCACTGGGTGTAGTGCCTTGCGACGCTGTTGGTCCGCTGAACCAGCAGGTATGGCGGAGCTGAGGGGCAGACGTTAGGAAGGTATTCCACTAGTCCTCTATTTGGGAGCTGATAAGGGTTTCGAAAGGCTGAGCCATAGTACTAAGTGCATGTGAGGCTTCTGTAACATTCTGTGCAGTACGTGAGGCTGTGAGCCCCTGTGACTCAAGGTTTGAAGTCGACTTTGGGGGTCGAGAATGTTGTGGTGTTCTATGAATAGGTTTCATGTTCTCCTTCAGTCCGTTATATAAAGCGATAAATCGTTCAAGAATGAGATCTTCAAGTTTTCGAGTCTTTGGCTCTTTCTACTTATCTGGTTACCTCGTTGTCGTTCCATTTAGTCTGTGTTCTTCTGTCTTTCACAATGTTGCAAACCTACTGGAATTTCCGTGATATTCTGGATGTGCATCCAGAGCACGATCGCGGTTGCGTAGGCATCGCCAAATCCTACCGACCGCCTCAAAGATGCAAGGATGCAATCCATGTCAAAGACCGCGATTCGGCAGGCCGGCTTCTGGACCATATGGACCGGACGAAGAAGCTCGATTCTGTCCAAGAGCTTGAGGAGCTTGCGTCTCTGATGCTTTGCAAAGGAAAACACAACTGTGTTTCAAAGCCTCATCTCTCTCAGGTCAACGAGGTCTATATGGGCTGGGTCTCGCGATGTAGAGAAGAGTATAAATTAGTGAAGAAGGAACGAGAGGAGGCGGCCCTTCTGAAGAAACAGAATGAGCAAGCAGAGACCAGGGCAGAATTCTTCCTTGTTAAAGCGAATATGGAGGCGAGGAAGAAAGACAGGGTCAGCATTCTACCTCTAAATTATTGATAAAAGCTAACATAACTTTCTCAGGTCCTGCAGTCAAAGTCTTGCAATTCAAAAATATCCTCGCCCGTCAAGCCCAAGGAAGTCAAACAACCTGTCCCTGAAGTCGAAGTGGCAGACCCGTTCGTCTACACCAAGGGTACCATTCCAACAAGAGGAAGCCTCTTTGAAGCATCTTCTCAGTCGGTATACAAACAGACCAAGATCACAGTGTTGGCCGATTCCACTGCTTCAACTGTCTCATCTGCTACGCTCGAATCAGAGAAGCAAGCGAAACTTTCATTACCATCACCACCAGCCACTCCAGAGCCCTCTAGGCCAAATACTGGTAAATCTGCTGTCAAGACAGAATTCCCTATCGACCTCCACTTTGGTGTTAAAGAAGAGGACAAGGACCAACTTTTCCACTTCGAGCTTCCGCTCGTGAAGACCGAAACAGCAGTTACGGTGATGGAATCCAGAGTACCGGTGAACTCTCCAGAATCTGCATTCAACTTTGGATTCATCAACCCAGCCGCGACTCCAAGCACCCAAAGTACTGTTGCGCTATCGGAGAAGCCAAAGGAGAGGTCTTTCGAATTCCGATCCGATATTCAGATGGTACTGGAGTCGAAGCAATCGACAAAAGCCATGGTTGCTTTAGATTCAAGAGAAAATCTCTCTTCGCAACCAACAAAACAGATACAGCTACAGGAGCAAGTCCTCGAGACCAGCGCAACGATCTTCCCACGCTCACACCAAAACTCTGTCGTTAAACCAGCATATCATGCCTCTAAACTTCCATCTTCGTCACAAGAACCCATCTCACAAAGTTACACTTCCCAAGGCCAAGAAATCCATCCAGAGGCCTCCGTAGAACCAGAACCTTCGCTCCGACCTTCAACTCCAAATCATCAGACGACCACAGAGCAACACAACACTTCCATCAATGCCCAAACTTCAGACGCTGGTAATCATGAGAGACCAATCACCCCACAAGCACCCGATAACCAGGATTTTGGCTACGCGATCATTACACCTACCGCCGGCTACACAACATATCTGCCTGCGCGCCAGCAGCGCTTTGGTTTGGCGACACCGCCTGAGACGCCAGAAACATTGCGACGTGAAGCGCTAGTGGACAGTAATAGTGTGAGGTATTTCTCAACTCCCGATGCGGAAAATGCTTCGCTATTGGTTGCCAAAACTCCAAATATTGGGTCTGGGACGAGGCAATTGGATAGAGAAAGAATTGAGGATGTAGGTGGTAGTGAAGTGAGTGGGGTGGTGAGGGAGGAGAGCGTGGGGTTGTGTAGTGTGTGTGGGAGGAGCGAGTTATATGATGAGGAGGGGTGTGGGTGTGGGTGTGGGATGGGTGAGGTGGTGAGGAGTGGGTGTTTTGAGAGGTTTGGTGTTAGAAGATTAGGGAAGAGGTTTCTGGTGAAGATGAGAGCTGTGAGGGTGAAGGTGTCTAGGCGAGGAAGGAATCGTGAGTACAGTGAGAAGTGAAGCGAAGCACAAGCTGAATGAATTTCCTTCGTCTTCGGAAGATGTTTGATTAGGGATGTATCATTAGCTTCTCTCATTCTCAGTAACATCTCTTTTGTCAGATATATATGGCCATATATCAACTCATCGCACACTCCCATTACATGCATTTTATATCCAACAACGATCAAACAACTCATCCGGAGTCAGAACAGTGACCTTCGGCATAACCCGATTCCTGATATCTTCAGCCTCCGGATCTCCCGCATACTCACAGTCCCAAAACTTCTCATAAAGCCCCTTCGCCCGCACTAGACTATTCTCAACAACTCTCACTCCCCACGTCCCCTTCCTATGGGCTTTCCTCACCACCAGCACCTCCTCCAACAATTTCATATCGGTGATGATGAGTTTCCAAATCGAATACGGCATCTTATCCATGAAAAAGAACGGCGTCTTCCTTAGAAACTCCTCATCCACAGCTAGCCGTCTGATAGGCGCAAAGCTCGGGTGCGCACTCTCCAGGTCTTGTGACAAGAATGTGCAGGTCCAGGATACTGCTTTGAAGCGGCGAGTTTCGTCGTCCATGCCCACGATGTAGATGATGTCATTGCCAGGACCGATGTACAGAGGTCTAGGGATTTGGAGGGAGAGGTCGAGGTACCCCGGCGGTGCGGCATACACTCTCAGGGCTTCGGTGCGCGCTTCATGGCATACGGAGAGTAGGGGTGACCGGACAGTTCTCCTAATGAATTTCGCGCCTCGGGATCCATGGTTCCATATCACGACCAGCCGCGGGATTTGCAACGCGCGCAGCCAGATTTCGCGGCGTAGCTCAGGTACAAGTTTCGGAAAGAGATGGAAAGACGTGAGGGGCGCATTGAGTGATTGAGAGTCGGCCGCCATGGAGAAGATGTACGAAAAGGATAAAATGTGTAGCAAAGGTGAACTGTTGAGGTTGAAAAAAAGTTTTGGCAGCAGAAAGCACTTGCTTTTTGGCGTCGACGGAGAGATCGTGATTGTGGCATATTTATATGGAAGTGGCGAGAAACAAGACCACTGATGGGATAGAATGCTGCTAATTGAGGGGTCATTCAAGCCACCAACGAAGCCACTTGACGTATTGTGGTCTAGAGGCATGTGAGAAATGGAATACGCCAGAGACATGACAACCTATGTTGATGCGTTGCTGAGAATGTGAGATATGGGACGTGATGAGAGGTTGCGATGATGGAGGTTGAGGACCTTGAGGGATGCATCGAGGTGTGAATCCTTATGGGGAGCGTCTAACTTCTTTCAGGTACTTTGTATTCAGCAGCTGCAGATATCGGGAGGGGTCCAAGCGAGTGACCGCGGCAGCTGAACCAGAATTTCAGGTGCCGAAATCATCTGATTTGACGATCGCTAGGGTTTCCAAGACAGTGTGAGGTAAATCCGATCTTGAAACGACGAAAGGCCACGAAGATATCGAGGAAGCTTCGAGAGATGGACTCAGGTAGCTTTTACAAAAGTGTGGTAACTAGGTATATTTTCTTCCTTATCATAGAATTTGAGCATGAGCAAGATCTTCCTTATCCTTTTTGACATAGACCACCTAGGCAGATCTTCTTATTCGTCCTTAGGGACTTGTTTTTCAATATGCCGGATTTTCTTGTCCATACATGAGTACCTAGATATAAACCAGTACCTACTTGAATATTCCGTCGTAGTTCTCATGGAGTTTCCAGCATAATACCTAGGTTGGCCCCTTTTGCAGCTCGCTTACGAAGTATCTAAGCAGCTATGTAGATAAGTATCTTAAGGTTCTCTCCACCATCAGCCTAAGTACCTACAGCCAGGAAGATCATTGCATCAACCTAAATATGACGTTCACTAAGCCCAGAGCCAAATTATTCAACCTCAACGTATCTCATTTCCATTAGCATTTAGCCTAAAAAGCCACTCACCATCTCGATCCACCACCTCACTCCCACCCACCATTTCCGCACCCCTAATACACTTCAAGCACATATCTTAAATCCTCCTTCAGTCTCTCAATCTCCTTCCTAGGATTCACCTTTTTGCTCGCCCCCTTCGCCTCCTTAGCAATAGCCTCCTCCAACACCTGCGTCACATCCGGCACCGGCCACGTCGGTCCACACAGATAGAATGCACCCTCCTCCTTAATATACGCCTGCACAATCTGATCCAGCGTCTGTCTCATTCTATCCTGAATGTAAATCTTCTGAGGCTGGTCGCGAGAAAAGGCGCGACCGAGGAGCGTGATGACCCCAGCATCTTGATACGCCTCCCATTCCTCACCATATAAGTATTCTTCGCGCTGGTGGCGAGAGCCCATGTACAGCAGAATGGAGCCAATTTCCTTCCCTTGCGCCTTCTGCATAGCGCGGTACTGGACGAAAGCGCGGAAGGGCGCAAGACCGGTACCGAGACCAGCCATAATAAGCGGCGCCGTGTCTTTGGCTGGGAGCTTCATGACAGATGGCTTGACGCTCGCGGTGACCTTTGCACCAATGGGTAGCTTGCTCAAATAGCGTGTAGCTTGACCGAAGCGGTCGCGGCCTTTGGGGTCAACCCAATTGATAACCACGATCATGAGGGCTACGGTGGAGGGGCCAACCATTTGAGAGGATGCGATGGAGTACTCGCGGCGCTTCATGGGGCTGACGATGCGGGTGATGTCGTGGAAGGAGGGGTGCGCGGACTTGAATTCTAGGAGGATGTCGGCGAAGGTGATGGTGTCGACTTCGGCGCGGCGTTTGAACTCGTTGGCGCCTTCGGGGCCGCCGAGAGTGAGAAGCTCTTTCTTTTCGTTCTCATCGCTCGCGAAGTCGGCCAGGGCTTCGTAGAATCGCTTGGGCGGCTTGCCGAAGATGTCGATGTTTTGGACCAGCGATTGGAAGACAGTCCTGGTGTCAAGGATGGATGGGTCTTCGCGTGATGGAACTTCTACGATATCGTCTGGGTTGAGACCATACCACTCTATGAATTGATTGACGTCGTCAATGTCGTTCTCAGCATGGATACCAAGAGCTTCGCCAATGTTGTACGTGAGTCCAGAATCACCGAGATCAAACTCAATGTGGAAAATGTTACGGTCGTAGGTCAATGGGGTCAAACGGCGGTTCTCCTTAACCGTAATCTCGTAGGTCTTCACAGAAAGATCTGGTCTCAAACCAGTCTTGGTACCATAAGCCTCCTTGAAAGCGAGACCTTTTGCAGCAGACACCCAGTTGCGGAGAAGAGAAGGTGGCTCAACATCCTCCTTCTCAAATCCAGTGAAGCTGCTTGACTTGATGGTGCGTGGGAGGTCTGGAACCTCTGCATCAACATCGACTTCAGCCCAAGACTTTGGGATCTCGAACTGACGGATAACCTTATCCATGTCAGCAGCAACCGCAGCGAGGAGCTCCACGTCTCTATTGATAGCAGCAAGCTTTTGTGGTCTGGCTTTCAAGAGGTCTGCTCTAGCGATTTTAAGGAATGCTAACTCAGTGACTAAAGTCTCAACAACTGCGTCTTTCTCCACCGCGGCAGACAGAGTAGGATCCAAGATGAACAATTGAGCAGTCTTGAATTTGATGTCGTTTCGGATAGCGACACTCAGCCTCTTTTCTAGGTCTTCGTCCCTGACACCAGGAAGCTTGATGATGATCTTGCCACCTGCCTTGACATTCTTGAAAATGCCAATCTCCTTTAAGAGCTTCTCTTCACCAACGAAGGTAACATCGGCCTCCTCAACTGGGTAGTAGGCCTCGAGCGACTTCTTAGAGCTTCGAATATCAGTTCTGACGGTCCCACCCTGAATGAAGTTGTCTTGGGTCTGAGTGATGGTGATATTGCTGGCCGAATCTCCTGAAATGAGCTTAGCGATAGCTGATGGAGCAGTGGCAGACGCCGAGTCTTCGACATCCCAGAACGCAAATTGCTCTACTTGCTCGTCGGTAAACAGCTCAACTCGGTCGGCTGAGTCGGGCGATTTGCCCAGTAATTCGTGGAAAATACTAGCAACTGAGGTTGGAGTGAAGGACTCAGCGCGGGAGTACTTCAAATCAACGACAGTGGGAGGCATTGCCCATTTGTCGGAGAAGACAGTAGCGGCCAAAACATCCTCGAAGAGGTTGGAGTGGAACGATTCATCCGATATAGCAGTTTGATCAGCAACTTGACCGAGAACTGAGATAGACCGGACTGCGGCAGGAAAAGCTTTAAGGAAAGCCTCTTCAACGAACGGTCTGTAAACACGGACATTGATTAAGCCAACCTTGACACCTTCAGCAGCCAATTTCTCGACCACCTGAGTTGTAAGAGAAGCTTCAATGCTTCCGAAAACAACTAGAATAGCCTCTGCGGCACCGTGTCCATGATATTCAAAGAGACCATAGGCTGTTCCCAACTCATTGTTCAGAGCATTCAACAAGGTCGAAGCTTTGGTCTCAGCATCTGCTCGCTTGCTAAGCTTTGCCAGCTCTTGCAACACATTTGCGTAGGCACTGCTCAGACCAGACTGGCTTAGAACATCCACGACTCGCAGAGTGTCACGTCCAACATTGATTCCATCGTATATATGGATAGTGGGCAGAACGCTCGCCAAAACGGTAGAGTAGAGGGACATGTGCTGAGCCTCATATGCCGAGAAGCTAGAAACAAGCCCAAGACCCAATTCCTCTGCTAAGATCAATGCAGAGGCATAGTCTGTCACAAGGCCTCTGGAAGATCCAGGTGCATAGTCAACTGCTGCAACATGGGCCACAAACGGATTTGCGACTGAGTAAAGTAGTGCCAGCTGGTCCAATGAGCTCCGAAGATGGTGTAAACTGGAGGAAGAAGCCAAAAGTGACTGAGGAATGTGTCTCTTCGTTAAGTCAAAATCCTTAGAGAACATGTAGCCCAGAGCAATCGAGCCCGCACCAGAGCGTGTCTGCATGGGGGCGACCTGCGTAGTATAGCCATTGCCGTTTGGAGTGTTCGCAGCAGCCCAATCCTTCACAGCAATATCAAGGTCGAAAGACTCAGGCGAGTAAGAGAAAATTTTGTCAGAAAGCGCATAAGCAACTTGCTGGATCAGGGTTTGAGCAGTAACGTAGGTAGGGCCGCTGATCGAAGAGTAGGCAATTGGCTGGCCAAAGGGCAAACTCGAAGATTTTGGGGTGAATTTCCGGAAGGAAGAGGACTCGTCTTCGGTATTCCAAGTGCTCTGAAGGGTTTCACGGCCTTTGGGATCCTATATTCAAGGTTAGGATAGCCCGCGATGAATCTGCGGCCTGAAAACTCGCCTGCTCAAAAACGGCATCTACCTTGCGCCTTCGGGACGCATCCACATCCATTGGGTCACCCATATTGGATAATTCTCGAAAGCACAGCTTCCAGAGAAAGCTGCTTTCACAAGAAAAGAGAAAATGCAAACTGAAGTCATTCAAGTCAATGCGACTTGAACTAGGAATGAACGTGAAAGAAAAAAAAAATACCGATGGCGAAATTCCACGTTGAACGCTAGGAAAGAGGTTTAGTGTCAAACCGATGTCGCCATTAGGATAAAATCCACCGAGTCCACATTGCCTAGAACTGCTGTATTAGTCAGTATTCTGGCTCGGTCGAGTTTGGAATGAGCTTTCTAGACAAGCTTGGGAGGAGTTTCAAAAAAAGTTCAGCACGCAGAAGCACGCCTTCATCCCTGTTGCGCGAGGCGGGTAAACGGCCGAACAAGCGCTTTTGAGTTGAGGCCGGTGTCGGGATGCATTTAGAACACAAGTCAGTGAGTTAGCTTTGCTCTATTTATCGTTGCCAATTGAAATTGGAAAATTCAAACTGTGTAAACGAAGTTTCTCTGAGCTCCATACTTGAGTTGCAAAGGCTGTTTGAAGGTTGAAGAAAGTTCTTCAGCCTTGCAGCCATTGCCAGTAATCTTACCAACTTCGGAATTAAAGAGCTTATCGATGACTGAGCTCTTTGCATTTCTTTTACGGCCGCAAAATCCGAAGTTCAAACATCAAATCCAAGGCAGAGTACTGCATTCAAACTATTTCAGAGAGCATAAAAACTTATAAGATCCCTCATTTTCACTTTCTGTGTTTCGCTGTCAAGATATTCACTCCACAAATTATCATTTAGCGCGATTGATCAGTGATCAACAGGCCATCCAATCTTGCTTAGAGACTTCGAGGTTCCCTTCACAGGAGCACTTCTCAACTCAACTCACCTCATCAAGTATACTCGAGAAAACTCTACGAATTTGCAGAGTCATCAAACATCTGCAACAATGGCATCCACAGCAGTTGTTGGCTCTACGGGCAAGCACCATCTCCCCGTCTCAGCATCTTAATCTCTGACCCCTTCAAGGACTGGTGGGCTCACACATCCTCTCAACCCTCCTTTCCCTACCCTCGATCTCAAGTGTACACTCCCTCTCCCGCCGCCAACCCAAATCCACCGACCCCAAACTTACTCCCCTCGTGTCAACCGAAACATCCCAATGGCCCACCCAACTCTCCTCCATCACCCCACCCCCCTCCATCTTCTTCACAGCACTGGGCACCACCCGCGGAGCAGCTGGCGGCGTCGACAAGCAACGCCTTATCGACTACGATCTCAACCTCTCCCTCGCGCAAACCGCCAAATCCGCCGGCGTAAAAGTGTTCGTCCTCATCTCGACCTCCGGCGCAAACGCGCACTCCATGATCCCGTACCCAAAAATGAAGGGCGAATTGGAAGATAAAGTGAAGGAACTGGGCTTCGAGCATACAGTGATATTAAGGCCGGGACTACTGGTTGGAGGTCGAGAGGAGAATAGGCCTGCGGAGTGGGTGATGAGGAAGATTGCTGGGGCTATGGGGGCGGTGAGTAGCAGTTTGAAGGATCCGTGGGCACAGGATGCGGAGGTGGTGGCTAGGGCTGCGGTGGCTGCTGGATTGCAGGCTTTGGAGGGTAGTGATAAGCCGAAAGTTTGGGAGGTGGGTCAGAGTGAGATTGTGAGGTTGGGGAGGTCGGAGTGGAAGGCTTGAGCTGCATGCTTTTGAATATGGCTATGCTTTGTTCAAGGTTCAAGGAGTTTAGGGAGGCTACTGGAAGGCATTGTACGATCACTGTACGAAAATTGATGATACCAGAATATGTCATTCTATTCTTTCTCTCGTCCATTTCTTTCCAGCGCTTCTCAGCTCGCCGCAAATATGTCAACTACTGCCAATATCCTCACTTTCCCGCCTTCCTCGGACTCCCACCGCCACTTCTCTTCCCTTCGCTCGGGCTATTCTCCGCTCCTCCCTCCTGCTTACCTCTTGGCTCACTAACCTTCGGGTTTGCAGGGCTCACTTCCAGCGGATTACCCTCTCCCTTCCCTTGTCCAGCAACCTCCTTCTCCTTCTCCGGATCCGTAGTTTTCGGATCAAACGACGCCTCCTCCTGTCTCGCGGATGCATCATCACTCCCAGACTTCGAGTACTCGTTGGCTTCGGTATTTATGTCGTCTTTGTCCTCGTTGCCTTTACGTGGGCTGGCGCGAGCATAGATGTAGGAGAATGTCCGGTTCATGGTAGGTCGTTGAGGGCGGGGTGTAGATATGGCTGGGATTGCGTTGAATGGGTTGCGAGATGTGGCTGCGGGTGGTGTAGAAGGAGGAGGAAATTGGCGGTGAATATTGCGAGCAATTGCTGCACGCAGAAGAGAACCTGCGGGTGGTGGAGGCATGGCGATCTTTATTCGAGAGAAGCTTTAGGTCGAGGCGTGGTCTTGATACTGGATAGCTGTTAGTAGTTGCATCAACGTTGATGTGATAGGGGCTGGTAGACCTTGGAGGCGAAGAGAAGAGCAATTGACGAGATTTGAAGGACCGTTATTGGAAACTTTCAGAGTTCGAAATTGAAGCAACAAGACCGTTCCCAAAGCTCAAGATGGCGCGCCGGAGCTCGATATCCAAGGTTATGTTTTTAGTGTCGTAATAGAAGAGCTACCCCGCTAATGGCTAAACGGAAGGCGATGCACAACCGGAGAAATGTCCGATAGCATTTTGAAAATCCCATGTATGCAACAGTGTGAAGTACCAAATATAAACATCTTGAAAATCTTGTCAATCTAGATTTTACCAGTATCCTCATCACATAAGTCCATTTCTCTTAGCTTGTCCACCTCAGGCAAAGTTTCATCGGGGTGTGGAGGGAGTAGCAGTTTTATAAAAAAAAATCAACGGCAATCCTTTTTGCCTTTTTTGACAACAAAAGAACAGACGACAACAAAATCCCAGGTGACACAAACACTATTATCTCTGCCTAGACATCTCTCGTCCTTTGTTTTCGACGTTCGGTGAAAATGACAGCCGAACCCCGATTGGCCGCCGTCAGTACCAAGAGGGTGCAGGAGGACTCTAGGAAACTTAGTCCTGTATCTCAACATATTTTCATAAAAGAGGTATAAAGTGATGACTTCCACTTTGTCAGAATATGGCAGTGATCTGAGTCACTTGATGGCGTTTGGTGAGATCTGCTTTGGAAGCGAGACAGCGTTTTGCATAAGTTCAGCGAGGTGAAGGTTAAAACTGTTCCTGGGTTTTCAATATCACGAGACATTGCAGAATGAATAAGCCGACTCCCGAATTATTAAAGAGCTTTGAGAGTAATATGCAGCAAAACTAGCAATCCTCAAATACTTGGCTATAGTGAAGCATTTAGCGATAGTGGTGAAGATGATGGATGGAGATTGTCACGGCACTAGAATCAGGCTCTATGAAGAGGTATGTAGAATCAGGTCTATTAATGATTCTAAGCTAAGGAAAAAAGAAAGGCAAGTTTACACGCAAAAGTGTTGACTAAATATATAGCTAATGCTAGCCTAGGCCGTTTCCTCTACATGGCCTATTTAGCCAAATCGTTCCCCTATTCCGTGTTTGGCTATTAAGCGAGGCGGCGGCCAGCTAACCGCGACAGAGATATACTGCCAATTCGAAAGAGCTATATGTAATCCATATTCCGGTAGATCTTCTTTACATGGGCGGTGAGAACACGCAGAATGAAACTGTACACCATTCTTCTTCTAATCATTTGCTAAGTCTAGTAATCTTGGTCTTGTTGCAATCAGACCCAACTCGAGCAAGTTTCAAAAGTGGAATTTAGTATGAAGCTCTAGTGCTCGTGGACGACAAATCTAGAGAAGAGCAGTTGTTAGTGAGGGTGGGAAATGAGACGATGGTGAAGGAGAGTGATGTTGGGCAGCGGAAAGGGAAAAGATGAGTCCGGCAGAACCGTCTATAACGGCGATCAGAATAGGCAGAGTAATACTACACTTCATTCGTCCTCTGATCTCTTGCAGAGTCTAGTAAACTTGTTCATTTTGTACATTAAAAAGGAGCTTCTAGATATAAAAAGAAATGTTGATCCACGTCATATTTCATCAATCATCAAAATTCCGAAACTCCCTCACAGCCCACTCCATTATGGGCTTCCACTCCTCAGGTATAAACGTCATTAGCATGTTGAACTCTCCTTTTGCTGGGCCCTGGAGAAGAATTCCATTAGCCTCGACATGCTTGCTTGAAGATGGATCTCCTTACCTGCAGCCATCACATGCTATTCAGCTTTCTCATCACCATAAAGAAGTATCCCACAATTGTTACCGTCCTGGGATCCAGCTCTTCCAACATTTCCACAAATACCGGAGACACCGAAGCTGTAAACCTGTATATATGCCTCATCAAGGGTGATTTGTACACCTTTGAAAGCCAAGCAACGCTCGATTCGTACGCAAATAATGTATGGTGGTCAATATTCTCGCGGTCCAGGCCCGCGAGGAGGAAATCGAAGATTTGGGCCTCAGTGGGGTCATGGTTGTCGAGTAATTGGTATTCGAGCATTTGTTCCTGGAGCAAGGTATGTTTGAGTCCTTCGCAATTGATGTACTCCCACCCAGTCTGGAGAATTCCGCGCATGCCTCGCCAGTGCCGGAACCAGTGTAATGGCAACACATTCTCTTCTTTCTTCTCAGCTAGGAATCGGTGGCCTGAGGCTGCGTGGAAGCCTATGGAGACGGATGTGCCGAAGGCGACTTCGACGGTGTCTGGCATTACGCCTCTTTTGATAAGGTCAGAGTGTTGGGTGATGGCTCGACTCATGCATGTGTGAGAAGCTTCGGCGATGGCTTTGTCTGACTGATTCAAGTAATGCAAATGGAATGTCGAGAAGCCTAAAATAGCACCCATGAGGCTGGGACTTTGGAAGGCCAGGTTGATGATCCAGGAGAAGTAATCGACTCCTAGGGGATAGTGTAGGGTCCAAAGGCCCTAACATTCCGCCAGTCATCAAAACATAATGATACATAAGACGGTGCTCGAGAGAACGGTCACTAGGTGTGTCCATCCCAGGAATCGAGCAGGGTCCTAGCGACGAACTCGAGCATTGGCTTGTCCTCCTGGATAGAGGCTGAAAGAGGAATTCATCAGGGAGCGTCAGACTTGATCTTGACGAGGAGATACTGGCAACGTCGAGTATAACATCTCAGATGGGTTTCGCTAGCGATAGTATCCTCACAGGTGGTAAGGGAGACGCCGACTTGACCCTGGAGGATGAGGAATCGCAGTCTAAGCCATATTTCTCACGGTTCCCACAACTTGGATGGACTTCATCACACTGTAAGGGCATCAACAATTAAAGTCAAATCGGGGATGCGAACTCTGACTTTGGTACTCTTGGCTTTACAGCGCTTGCAACCTAATCTTGATTTGCGATGAGGTCTTCGTGACATTGCTATCTGCTGTGCCGCTGAACTGAAAAGGGTTTCAATTCCCAGGACATGAGGTGAAATATGTTTAACGGAAATTTGGAAGATGAAGAACAGAAAACAATCACTTGGGTATCACTCTTATCGACCTAGCATACGAATCTTCGCAGAAACGCCTTGCACAGCCCCAGACGCACATCGTAAGACGGTACTGTCGTCTGCAAGGGATAGCGCGGGGAAAACAACCTACCGAGTTCGCGAATCTGATCCAATTTATAACTTCGAGTATCACGAGACGCAGAAGAAGACTCTGATCCGGAGTATGAAGGAAGACAGTTTGTTTGGATCATGATATGTCCTGAACTCTTTTCATGTTCCCATTAAAGCTTGAGATTAATTTAGGCTTATAGTCGACGAGCACAAGAGTTTCTACGGTTACTTTCCTAAAGCGGAGTAGTTCGTCGCGGTCGCTCTTTCTCCACGACGCGTTCCCCATCAACCTTTCGAATATAATCTTACACCTGCGCGCCATCATTCAGCATCAACGCAACCACGATGTCTTCCTCCAGGCCTTCGAGCTCGAGACACTTGGTCTCCAGACAGCGCCTCCAAGAAGCTTCGTCTCCTGCTCCGCGCGGCAGTCAGCGAGGCAACCAAAGGGGAAGAGAATCCGAAGTCCCAGCGCAGCGAGTCAGACCTCTCCCACAATACGAACCACCGACTTGCCCTCTCTCAGACTCCGCCAAACTCGCCATCGATAATCTGCGCGTCAATTACGACTATGAAAAGTACAAAAAGCATCTGAAAGCCAGCATGAAAGCTGTCACGAATGCAGCAAGCGAAAGCAATGACAGGCTTGCTGAACGTCAGCATTACCTTCAAGATATAGCCAAGAAGAATCGTGGGAAGGGTATAGAAGAGCCCACAGAGGAGGAGGCTGAAGCTGAGCGCTACGCTGTCAAGTTAGAGGAAAGAGTTACTGAAACCACGGACAAGGCAGAGAAGGCCTTGCGGCAATTGATTGACTACAGTAATGAGTTTGCGATGCAGGACACCATCATGCGGGATATTATTGCAAAAATTCCTCAAGCTCCACCTGTTGGGGGAAGGGGACGTGCGTTTGGTGACGGCGACTTGAATGATGAAGACGAGTATGGTGCCCCGGAAGCGCCTATTGTCAGCGCAGCTGAGCTACTCAAGAAGGCGAGGGAAAACTATGCCAGACAGTA
Organism: Cairneyella variabilis; assembly: GCA_001625345.1. Classification (NCBI taxonomy): domain Eukaryota; kingdom Fungi; phylum Ascomycota; class Leotiomycetes; order Helotiales; genus Cairneyella; species Cairneyella variabilis. The sequence continues at coordinate 36,115 of AYLM01000642.1, forward strand.
TTCATCAAAAACTCTCCGAGACAAGTATGAGAACCACATCATGAATTGTTGATGAAGCTAATTAATGCCCACCCAGATACGGCAATGACAACGACTACAAGAACTTCAAGCGGACCCTCCATGATGCTCAGCACCATTGCGAAGAGAATCCACCCGATGTTCCTCACCCAAACACGTGGTTCCCAGAAGAGAATGCCAGTGCAAAACCTGGGTCTCGGAGACGCGCGAACAATACCACCGATAATACCAGTAACGGAGACGATGATGACGATGATATCATAATTTCTAGGACAAAGGAAGACTTCACATGTCCTTTGACTTTGCGAAAATTCAAAGAGCCCTACAGCAATAATATTTGCAGGCACACCTTTGAGAAGTCAGCAATTCTAGACTATATCCGCAATTTGGGAACAGTCTTTGTGCCGCCATCTCAACGCCAGCGAGGGACTGCTGCACAAGGCGTCAAGCAGGTTAAATGCCCTCAGACAGGATGCGAGAAAGTAAGTCGTTGCTCTCAGATGGGGGACCAGTATTAACCATCTACAGATGCTACTAGAGGACCAGTTTTATGATGACGAAGTTATCCTTCGCAAAATCAAACGTGCTCAGAAGAGTAGGGCTCGGGACGAAGATGAAGACGAGGATATGGATGACGAGCTAAGCCGGCCGCAACACAAGCAATCCGAACAGATTGATGATGGGGGGGAAGATGAAGATGATGGAGTTGACGTCGATGACGTCGATGACGAGGACGTGGAAGACCCTAGGGCAAAGAAGAGAGGTCGACATCGAGAGGCCTCATCTGAGCCTGGCGAGAGTGAGATCGATGTTATGGATGTTGAGTAACCGAGAGGAGCCCAATGAGACACAAGAGAAAGGATTATGTCATTGCTCAGTAGCTATTGCCAGTTCTTGCTTAGTCGATTCTAGGCGTAATATCAGTAGCCATGGGCAATTTTCAATTACATTTTCTTCCAAGTGGAGACCGCTTCCTATATCTACAACCAGAATGCTAACTTGAATCACGTTTTGATTGAAAGGTTAATTTCGTCTCAATCATTTTGCTCAAGCCTGACATTTCAGTTGCCATAAGAGACTTTCCTCTTAGAGACACAAGTGAACTATAATACCTAGCCGATCAAAAGGGTTAGCCTTGAGAAGGGTGGTGATTGGGTTTCATGACCATGCCCATACTCTTAAGGTCTTCGCCGATGGAGGACCGCGGGCGGCTTTCTCCCCCTGAGGACTCGCTCAAAGCGGGGCCAGAATGAGTCAGTATGATTCGTCTACACCCGGGTGAATCTGACCACATCCATACGGATACAGAGGCTGACGGTTGCTGATAGATTCGTCTCATCTCATCTTATTAGTATTTCGCTAACATATATAACCACCGCCTTCCCCTTAATATTGCCATTCCCAGACATAAATCCACTTTGAAACCTCATCAAAACTCTCACAGTTTATCCCCCACAACCGTCACCTTCCGGAAGGTTCACTCAACCTGGATTTCATATCACGCAATTTGAAAAAGATGGAGTTCATAGAACGTACTGTCTCTTACCTGACCTACTCTCGCAGAGGCCACAATGCCAAGCTCTTCACTCGTAGCCCCATCTTTGCCTCCTTTCCCACGCCAACACTGACCGTCACATGCTCGGACTGGGGGGAGAGCGACAAGCCTGGCAATATGGATGTAAACCACACGCAGGATGGCAAAGACCTCATTCCCTCGCTTTCCTAGTCTTTACCTGCATCCATCCCAGCTTCATCGGTGACCCAGTATATGGTAATCATCGAGACGCGGATGCACCGCTCCCAAATCCTATTCTTCATGCGGCGTATTACTGCATCCCGGAAAGCAAGACGACGTTGGGACAGGAGCATTTGGAGATAGTGGGAGGGAAGGGGAATGAGTTGAAAGGCTGGTTTAGATTAGGGAAGAGTTTCAGAGGTGGGGTATACCAGGGGCCCGAACCGTTGAGGGGACATGGTGTGCATAGGTATTTTTATCAGGTTGTAGCGTTGAGTGGTGAAGTGGTGAAGGGGGTTGATGGGGTGCCGGCCAAGGTGGAGTTGGTGAAGTCCTGTGAGGAGAAAGTTCTTGGGTGGGGAGAGTTGGATTGGGCATGTGGAGAGGAAGTAGACGGGATCGCAAGAGTTTGAGAGGTAGTGAGTTTCAAAGAGGTAATGAGGAGAGAGACTGAATGGTTTTGGATTAGGAAGTGGGATGAGAGATGTTTTATTCGTGCTTGTGAATACCCAACTCGCAGTTGAGAAAAACTAATGTCAAATGCGGGATAGTGGTATGGGTTTGAAAGTCTTTAATCTCAAAGATAGTAGGTACAAATATCTAACGCAGTCAATAGCGAACGTCAAGTGATTTGTGTTAAATATGACTGGTAACAAGAAGCAAATATTACAATACGAACGAAAAGCAAATGACTATAGCAGACCCTACTTTCACTCAACTCGGTTCCTCACACTCCTCCTACCATTTGAAAGTCGCTCATATATGTCCTCGCTCCTCTTATTTCCTCGACTTGGATTGGGCTTTGCTCCACAACTTCCATCGGTGTATCCGCCAAAGCCATCCGCTCTGCCTTGATCACAGCATACGACTCTTTCATCACAAACCCCGGATGAAAGATGTTCAACGCAATAACAGCAATGACACACATGAATCCATCTAAAATAATGAAGCTCGGCTGATTCTGCATGATCTTATTCCGCCATCCGTCAGTCATCTCAGCGACTCTGTAGACACTACGTATTGAGATTGTAGTTTATGCGACAACGACGGCGTACAGGAGGCCTTGAAGCATTTAGTATTGCGTAGTTCTTCGGTCGACTGGTTGAACGGGCCTTGAATTTGCGGATGCGGAGAAAGACTTCTGTCGCTATGGAACTAAAGATACCGAGTGTGACGACTTGGGTTACGAGACTAGCTATCATGATGTCGTTTTCGGCTGTTGTACTGTTTCCGTTTGCTGCAAGAGAGGCTTCGCCACTAGAAGAGACCTGTCAGCTAAGCTTTGGCGTCAAGAAAGTTATCCACTTGCGCTTGAATTAGAATGGACAGGATGTCACAGGTGATAAAGATCCGTGTATATTTCTTCGGCGAAATACGAGAGAACCGAGAGCCATAAATGATAATACTAGAAGAGTTAGCTCATGTAGCTGTCTGGGAGCGAAGTGCGTGCATATGCTTCAGGATGAGATAAATCCTCCGGCAAGAAAAGCAGGGGAAACAGTAAGACAGACAAGTTGAATTCCAATGCTATCAATAGAGATTAGTTAATGCTGTATTCAGATACAGTTCGCGACCGTACCTTCCCTTGCTAAAAGGATTACTGCGAAGTCGAAGCCGTCCAACGTAGCCTCAGTTGCCAGTTCTATGTCCAAGTTGAAGAGTGATTGCGGCGACATACCTACTACCTCACCAGCGGTTCCAACACCTAGAGCAATCGTGCAGGTCCTCTATCCACTGCCTTGATAGAGGTTCACAGGGAAGGAAGCGGCGAAGAGGAAGACGAACAGGAGGGTGATAGGTTTGGATGGCAGATATCCGTATAGAGAGTCCGATAACGGACAAGCAGCAAGAGTGCAGTGTGCATAGGGTCCTCTGGGGACAAGAAGTTCTGCAATGTAGTCCACTTTGATGTTTGAGCGTCCTCAGGACTTGGAGTGAGCAAATATATAGATAAAGGGAAGATGAATAATAGTGGAGAAGTCTTTCAACGAGCAGGTGGGAGCATAAGGTTGACATATAACAGAACTCTCAGTCATTGAGTAGTTTCAGAGTCGCATTCTAGCAACCAAAGGCCGGACAATTCAACATTCGTTCATCCCTAGCCCACTTCAAACACCATATTTCCGGTATCCGTATTCGGGAATGGTATTGAGCGATGGTGTAACCTCTGCTGCTCTGCCTATTTAGGCTTGGAGTGCACTCAACCATTGGTGGATAGTTGCGGGATAGAAAGGCACTCATTGCAACCGTAAAGAACATGTTCTGATTGGACGATGCTCCCTAGAGCAACCGTTGAATCGCTAAGCGAAGCCACTACATTTCACTGAAAGCTACTGCCGAGGTCGCTCACTTAAGCATCAATTCAATGTCTTCCATGTCTGTCCAAGAGGAGGCTCCATCCTTCGAACACTCATCATCAGAGTCAGAGGAGAGCATTTCTTTATCCAATAGTCCACAAAACCACCTTAAGAACGAAGATATACCCACACTTATCCTGACTTCGCATGGACACGCGCCGCCACTAAATCCGGCACCTCAACTGAAATTCGATGTGCGCTCTCTTCCAAATCCACCGAAGCACATCAGAGATGTGTTTAATGGGACCTCGAGACGATTACAAGAATGGATGAACTCAGATCCAAAATTTGTCAACCGTCTAGCTGCCATCGAGGAAGATATTCGAGCTGCGATGGAGGCGATGACTCATGAAGGAGAGAATCCTGCTTGGGTCTCAATGAGGCAGGACGATTTTCAGAACGATACAAATGAGTCGCACTTAACCGCAAACAAAACCCACGTCAACAATGAGATCGAGTCAGCTGAAAGTCTCAACGAGGACGAAGCGATCTCTGGATTCATACCTGATGCTACTGAACTCCGAGTGAGTATCTTTTGTGAGATGGGAAGACATAGAAGTGTCGCGATGGTGGAAGAATTAGCCAGACTCCCATGGCCAGGCTGGGCAGTCAACGTCCAGCATCGAGACATCTCCAAGGAACGTGGTACAGGCAAGCGCAGTCGTGGAATGGGCAAGGGTAGCCGAGGGAGTAGAGGGATGACTTCAAATTTCGACGATGATGAGCAAGAAATGCATGAAATTGCATTTTATATCGGAACTCGGGACCAGAATCGAAATTCGTGTAGGTGGAAGAACTGAGTCCGAGAAGTTTCCCTCCAGTTCCAATTGGATGCATCAGCTCGCCCCGCTCCTTTCCTTTTCAGTTCATTCACTTTTCTACCATTTTAACAAACTTGCGTTTTCGAGGCTTTGAAAACCGCCTTTAGTCCATATTCGCTGTTAATGCGACCAGCACCTGTTCTTGAGTTGGTTCTAAACTTTCACTCTAAGGCAAGCTCCTTGGACTGCTTTCTTATGGCGAGGATAGCGAAGTCATTGCGGTTGGTCTAGAAGCTGACGAATTTGATGCTCATTGGATCAAGCTAGAAGCTTCTGCAAGGCTGGCAACGGTTAATTCGCCAGTACCTGCCGTGTCACCCAAAGTGATAGTAGAAGCGTAGTTGTACGTCACTATCTGCAAGTGCGGAGAAAACTTACTTAAAGTTGAATTTCGAACAATTCATTCAATTTGCCTAGAACACGGCCCATGGTTCCTTCTTCATTTTCTTAGTCTCCCATACGACACTCTACCTGGTTAGATCTCCCGGATCCAAGATGTGTTTCAGTACAGTAAACGCTAACTACGGAGTGTCCTAGATGTCAGACCTCAAAACTGTTGATAAACTTCACGTAGGGATGAAGGTCTCCCTGCTTAAGCTCTGCTTCTTCTGAATTTTAACTGCGAGAGAAAAGAGACAAACCATGGAAGGAATGTTCAATTCTGAGAATATGGCTCACGGGCTAATACACCAAGCACGAAACGCTCCGGTCCTGACCTCTGTCATACTTCACTGCTGTGTTCTGCTCTCCAATCGTATGTGGATCGGCTATATGAAATACAGACGCGAAAGCAACATATCAGCTCCTCAAAATCCATCCCAATCCTATCATACTGGCTTCCCTACATCGACCACGGCCCAGCTTTTGCTTGGTCGTTCGACGACCTCCTCACACAAGGCCGGTAAGTATTCATTCCTCCGCATTTGCTTGGAACTCACAAAACAGCAGGAATAACACCAAAGACGGCATATTCGGCATCCACATGCTGGGCTCCAACCACTACATAATTCTCACACCCTCTCTCGTCAAGCAATTCTTCGTCCAGCGCCCCTCAGTCCTCACGAACGACGACTTCGTCTTCTAGATCCACGACAAGTACTTCGGAGACGGTGGAGCAGCCAAGGCCTTATCTCTTGACGACTGGCATGCCGTCCACCGCAGTCTGAACTCCCTCATGAAGGAGCCCATGCTGTCGAGCACAACCGTCCGAACCATCCAACTTGTCGAAGAACGCAGCCCTCACCTTTTGTCTTTCTCTTCCAACTTCGCTGATCAGAATCTCTGGGAGCAAACGTCAAACGTGCATTGGACGCGAAGAGAGGAGCAGAGGTAGACTTATGGCCCTTGACAATGTCCTTCATAGGTGACGTCGCAGGCACCGTGCTCATGGGCTCAGCATTCCTAGCCAACAACCCAAACATAGAACAAGACCTCTTCGCCTTCGACAACGGCTTTGGAGCCTTACTCACTGGCATCCCATTCGTTACCCAGGGCCTCTCAAAAAGCCATATCCGCGCGCACGCGCATCAATGCTGCAGTCAATGAATGGAATGACGTTGTATCTGTTAGAGCGCTGCGCGGGCAAGACGTCAAGCATAAATGGTTTGACTTGTCTGATGTCTCGGAGACTATGATTTTACGTCTTAAGGCGTTGGAGAAGATCGAGAGCGGGGATACGTTTGCGACGGCTAGTAATGTGGCGATTTATTGGGGATTGATGGTGAATGCTAATGAGGTTATTTTCTGGATGTTGCTATATATCATCTCTTCTTTGTCCCTACGTGAGAGGATCCGGGAGGAGATTGCTCCTTATGCGAAAAGAGGAAAAGGTGACCGAGAAGGGAAGTTGGAATTGATGCAGATGGGCTGGTAAACTCTTGTCCACTCTTCAAATCAACGTTCTTCGAGGCCATGCGCCTCTATACGGCAGGCACATCCTACAAAAAGGTCCTGCAAGACTTAATGCTCACCAGAGTGCCGAGGACCCTACTCTTCTAGGCAAGCCTCAAGGACAAACATACCATATCAAGAAAGGAGTCATTCCTCACGCAACGATGCAGACAGATCCACGGCTTTGGAAAGATCCTGATGGTTTTGTATCAGAGAGGTTTCTAGTGCCCAACGAGGGTGAATGTGAGGGCGAGGACTGGCTAGGGGTAAGGGCGGATAATGGCAATCTAAACGCATTTGGTGGTGGGCACTCTGTATGTAAGGGAAGGCATTTTGCTGAGCGCGAGGTGCTGATTTTCGTCGCCGGGATGGTGACATGCTGGGATTTTAGTCCGATAGGTGGAGAGTGGAGGGTTCCAGGGAAGACTATAATGGGACTGGGAGTGCGAATCCGAAGGAGAAGGTGAGGGTCAGGATGAGGAGCAGAGCGTGGAAGTGACGGTGGCAATTTAGCAGATGCGAAAAGATCTGTAACATCACAAAATTCTGCAACTTTCTAGCGGTGGCGGAGCCCCTTTCTAAAATTCGCTTATATTCAGTAGGCAGATCGGAGACTGGCTCTGCCAACACGGTGAAGAAACGACGGAATGCAACTGAATTCGAGGTTATGAGTGCAAAAACATACTGCCAAAGAGGATTTACCTATAAGCTGTAGTGCTAGGTACTTTTGCGAACTTTAGGAGCAGGTAAAATATCAAAATGGAAGTTTAAGAATCTGGGCGGTTTTTATTGATCTATATTATCTATCTGCATGATATGCTTCCTTACGAGTGGCTAATCCGTTGCAGTATTTCAAGGCAATCTCTGAGAGCATCTGTGACAAGCCTGTCCACATTGCTACCGCTTCAGGCTAGGATGCTTCAGACCTCTGGATCTATGGCAAATTGTTCCCATGCCACGATGTCAAATTGTATTTTTCCATTTGCCGACCACAAAACTCCGAGCGACTCCAGTCAGCTCAGACTTTGTAGAAGCAAAATGCCACATAAAAACTAGCTGCCTCCATCTCCTCATCGCTGACAAGTAGCGGACCGTGGCCTCTCTCTCTGACACCCATCCGCTCGCTCAGTGGGCCAAGGACAGGATCATCCTTCTCGGTTTTCCAAACCTCATCAAACCCTTTATGGTATTGTAATTCGAGGTTGTAGTCTTCGGCGATCGCACGGAATGCTTCCCACGGAACAACATACTCTGGTACCTCCTCGACCGCCTCATGGAGAAAGAAGCTATATTTCCATCCAAAGGGGGGACGGAAGATGCCGTCAGCGGGTGTCTTTCCTGGGAATCGGACCTTGTAGATCTCATTGCCCCATTCAGCACTCTCTTCTGCCTCGCCTTCTTCGACTTCTCCGTCCTCTTCTTTCTCAGCAGCGTTGTTTTCCTTTTCATTCGCAGCCTTTGCAGCTATACGTTTGTTGAATGCTTCGACCTTCTCGCTCAGAACGTCCGAATTGGGTATTGTGCCAATAAAGCGTCCTCCTTTCTTCAGAGAACCAGCCACATTCTTCAGCATCTGTCGTGCTTTCACCTCGCTTTCGAAAGCATAATGCATGCAGAACATCATGCTGACAACGTCAAATCCGCCACCACCGAAGCGTGATGGACCACCTGAGTCGTCGAATCCCACATCTCGAATGATTGGGATCTTTCCGATGGTATATCCAAAGCAGTCTTGCACTATGAACTCGCCTTGGAATACTCGGGGCGGGGGTCTGCTGCTGTAGCCGCCCCGCCCACCACCTCGTCCACCTCGTCCACCGGGTCCTCGACTTGTCATTTGTCTGTATCTCTCCTTGGCCTGATCAATCGAGATATCTGCCGGGTCTAAACCAACGTAGAGGTCCACAGTCTGCGGTGCTTGCTGCCATTTTCCCAAGTCTCCTCCTTTTCCACATCCAATATCGAGAACCAGTAAGCCTTTCGTAGTCGATGGGCCTTCTGCAAATACCATGCCACCACGTTCAGCTCCCCCAGGCGTATAATCTTCGTTCGGCGAAAATTTCTGAATAATCGTGCTCTTGACCCAATTATTGAAGCTTCTCAGACCCTTGATGCGACTGTCCGTCTTGCGCCAATCCCGGCCACGCTCTGGGACGGCGTTGTAATGTTGTTTGACTGCATCATGAATTCCTTGCTTGGCAATCTCAGCCTCGAGTTCCTTCTCGCGCTCTACTTGCTTCTGGCGGATATGTTCGCGCTCAGCATCTGTGATCCGAGCCCGCTGGCCAGGGCGCTTCTGCTTTCGAGGTTGAGATTGAGGAGATGGTGATCTTCGGCGCTTGGCGTCTGAAGGTGAAGTCGAGCGTCTTTGGGAACCGGAACGGGAATTGAGGCTTTTTGGAGTGGAATTGGTGGGCGATCGTGATCTCTTGCGCTTTTTGGCAGGCTCAAGCTTGGTAGCATTGAAAGGCTGAGGCTGTTCTTCGACAGCAGCCGTGTCGTGGCCCGCCATGTTGGAGATGTCGCTTTGAAGGACTGTCTTCGTTATCCTGTGAAATGTGAAATGGAAATTGTAAAAGATTTATTGCAAAGAGCGTGGGATTTAACAAGCCAGTTTGTAAGTCGGTGACTGAAGTCTGAGGTCACATTTGGCTACCCCGAACTTTTGGCTGGACTCGCGTCGCGCTAGTGCCTGAATCGCGAGCGCTTGAGCTTTCCTGCCACAAGTTATCGCCCTGTAAATAATTCATCAACTCCACGAACTGTCACACGATCACCTCTGAGGACTCCTGTCAAGAAATAGCACCCGAATTTCCACCTTTGCATTTCAAGATGGGTTCCGATCCTCAATACGCAAAGTACCCTCTCCTGCCTCTTGCCCAGCACATCTTCACTCTTACCAATCCCTCCGCACCTAAAGCAGTCCAACAAACATCCCTAAAGAGCCTCCAAGATGCTATCACCGAGCACAAGATGGCGCCCTTGTACCGGTATCTCGCACATCCGGCTGAGGGGATCTTGAATGCAAGTGGCGTTGGCTCTTCGCAGTCAACAAAGCCGCCCGGACGAAAGCCAAGCGCAGCTGGGATGGTGGCAAGCAAGCACTCAATACCTAAGGTCGATCTGCCGTGGGATGAGGCGCTGTATGAGAAGCTGAAGAAGGAGAATGATGAGGAGCTGGAGGGGTTCAAGAAGGAGGAAGAGGAGGCAACAGAGAAGGCTGGTGACACGGAAGTTCAAGCTGCGAGAGGAAAGCGAGCAGAGTTCTGGGCCCGAGTTGGAGACAAGGTATGTGCAAATCGGCAAATTATTCTTCAAAATATATGTATTGACATTCTCATTTAATAGGATCAAGCTATTGCCGCATACGAAGAAGTTTTCGAGAAGACCGGTGTTCTGGGAACCAAGATTGATCTCGTGCTCGCTATCATTCGGATGGGTCTATTCTACGGAGACAAGCCACTAGTTAAGAAGCATGTTGATCGTGCAAAGACCTTGGTTGAGAGTGGTGGAGACTGGGACCGAAGAAACCGATTAAAGGCGTACCAAGGGCTCTACCTGCTCACTGCTAGATCTTACAACTTGGCTGCTCCTCTCCTCCTCGACAGTCTCTCAACATTCACAAGCTACGAACTCTGCTCCTACTCGTCGCTCGTGGTTTACTCCGTCTTGGCTGGATCTGTTTCGTTGAAGAGAGTTGATTTCAAGTCCAAGGTTGTTGACGCACCTGAGATCAAGGCCATATTGGGCGATGGCGAGGATAAGTTGCTGGCTCTGTCTGGTGCGTTATCTGCTGGGCCTGGAGCAGATGAAGAAATGAAGGATGTCTCATCAGCGACACCATTAACTGCCAAAACCGCCGTTAATCTCACAACTCTTGGAAGTGACCAGCCTGAGGCAGAGGCAGCAGTCGATTTCTCCCCGTTGGCACAGCTTGTGGGTAGCTTGTACACCGGCAGCTATCGTTCGTTCTTCGGAGCTTTGGCGGCTGTCGAGGAGAGCTTCCTGACCCAGGATCGCTACCTGTATGAGCATAGAGGATGGTTCGTTCGGGAGATGCGTCTCCGTGCATACCAGCAATTGTTGCAAAGCTACCGGGTTGTTGGTCTTGAGAGCATGGCCAATGACTTTGGTGTCTCTGTTGATTTCTTGGACCGGTATGCCTCCTCTTAATAGAGTATGAAATTTTACTGACCGTATCCAGTGATTTGGCCAAGTTCATTGCAGCAGAGCGAATCCCATGTACCATTGACCGTGTGACTGGCAAGGGCATCATTGAGACCAACAGACCGGATGACAAGAACAAGCAGTATAACGATGTCGTGAGACAGGGTGACCAGCTTATTACCAAGCTTCAGAAGTATGGTCAGGCCGTCAGGTTGAGAGGAAGTGAGCGAGCATAGATGACGAGAAGTGATGGGAGACGAACTTATGCATAATTTGGTGTCTGTAAGATATTCTGGCGAATAGAGAAGCGACCGCATGAATAGACCCATGGCTTCGTACGGAGTGTAGCGTGTGGTTTGGGTGTTAAATGGCCATTGCTCGACCAGGCCAGTGCCTTTCATCCAAGTTTGAAGCTGCTAGTCACAAGGGCTAAATTGAGAGCACCTGTGGCCTGCATTTCTCTTTCTCTCCCATCTATTCATGAGGTCCCTTTAGCATGTATTCTTATTGTAGCACTCCAACCACTCTCATATACACCACTCGTTGCAGCTGATCGATCCTGTGGTACATCGAGTTGAGAAAATGCCTCAGAAGGCTTGCATCCAGCAATCCCAACGATGCTTGCAAGTCAGAAAACGGTAACGAGAATCGGGAGTTCATGACGAGATGGGAGTCAGGGATATCAGTAACCCTCTACCCTTCGTGCATCAACTGCATCTCGTCTTACTGCCATACATGATCTTACCGCTCGTTGTACTTGAGCTATGTATCGCAAACTAGGCACTCGATACCAACCCACTGTGATCACAGATCAGTTGAATAGAACATGTCCAACTATACAAGGAACCTGAGCAGTGTCTGCTTTTAATGTCGTCTCGTAGGTGAAGCCTCGTTCTTGGTACACCGCTCAAGCCTCAAAGGCTGAAAAGAAGTTCCTGGTTCGTCTAACATGTCCCAATATGGTAATCCCAGCTTTTCAAGCAGAGCAACCTCGCTCCTTCCCGTGTTTTACGATGCACTGCATCTTGTCACAGGATATGGAAATGCTGTGGTGACAGTGCTAGCCGAGAGCGTACTTCGACCTCATACATCGATCGAACGTGAACCCAGCTATCTCGCGGGTCGTCGCTAATAGATCTGTCCTTTTTCCTGTATTCGAGATCTCGCATGGCTCTCAATGGCTTATATTGCAGCTGCATGGTACAGGATTGCCCTATGTGGAGGGGTAGGAGAAAGTGGCGGGCACAGAGGAAACTTCACCCATTACAAGTGAATAGATAAGTATCAAGATTGCAGCTCATCAAAGGTGACAAATAGTATAGAAGAAGCTACTGATTCAATCATAGGTGATTCGAACTACTTTACAGCTCTCCAATCCACCAAAAGTGGCCTCGAAGTCACATCACGTGATGCATTTCTTCCTCAAACGCTACCAGAACTCAATCGGACGCCCCCTCTCCACTCTAAATATTCTCCCTGACTGTCACATGCATGACTTGCTGGCATTACTATCAACCCCTTCTTTAGCCGGCCAGATTCTCCAATTACGAACTCGAAAACTTTGGGGAAACTGTTTTCCGATCTTCACCGTCATCAAGTCGGCCTTTGGATCGAGTCAACTAAAACTCCGGCGCCGAGACGGGACCACCTCAAGGCTACTTTTGACTTTAATAAACCTAGGCGGCGATCGCTACTTGCAAGATGGATATCGCCATCTTGAGACCCAGAATACCATCACAATTGCTATTATCGTGGAGGCGACGACAAGATTCCCGGAACGCGCTGCTGATGCAAAGCGCTGCTTGCAGGACCTGGTTGTCGTCTGTGAGTAGTTATGGTGGTGCCCAGGGACGAGGAAGAGCAGCGACGCAATGCCGAATATCAGCGGCAAAGGAGAAGCCTTGAAAAGGTACGTCCCGGCGCCGCCATTATACCAATTGGGAGCCGACATGCTCCAAAGACATATTATCACGTGGATGGCTAACCATATTCTTTTTTCAACATGTAGATACATCAAGAAGTAGGATTACTGCGGAATCCAACTACCGGCCCTGTCCTGAGCGGTGCTGGTCCTCCTCAGAGTGAAGGTTCGCTTGTCCGGACATGCAAGTAACATGCGAGAGCTATAGCTGACGAGCCACCGGTGCAAGATCCTCTGATATATCCTGGCGTATATGCTCCAAGTAATCTCAATATCTTGGGCATGCTGGTAAGCTTGACCTTCTCCATACCAATTCCAAGTTCTTACAAGTCTCCAGATTGCAGTCCGCGAGCGGCCTAATCCTGTCTACGCACTCGGCGGAGTGGACGACAGCGCAGCTCTTGTCCTCTGCGACGCCTCGCACCATGATTTTCCTATCATATATTGCTCGGAGCCGCTCCAGCTCCTGACAGGATATTCAAGCGGGGAGATTATGAACAAGAATTGTCGATTTCTCCAACATCCTTGTGGCTCAAAATGTACCGAAGACAAGGTCAACCAGGTCAACGCTATCGCGAGGCAGGAACTCAAGGCGAAGCTGCATCGAGGAGAGGAAGCTCAGGTGAAATTTGTAAATTTCAGGAAGAATGGCGAGATGTTCGTGAACATCTTGACGACCGTGCCCCTAGAGTGGAAGGAAAGAGACGCTGATGGGCGAGAGGGCCTGTTGAAAAGATATGTTATTGGCTTTCAGGCTGATGAGAGGCAAATATATTCTCGTACGCCCTAGATGGGATCCGATATGCCGTTCTGTTTTGTGGGAAAAACGGGCCAGGATTATGATTTGTTAGAATCATGACATCATTGAATAGCGTGGCGTTCCGGGCATTGGGCACTTGGACTGGGCGCATCGTGCTTCGGAGTCTACTGTGGACAGGCGGGACTTCTGATTTCATGATGCGGAATAGGGTATAGCTGAGGTGAAAGCTGCGAGAAAAGTGATACTGAATCAAGGGTATAATTGAGATTAATTCTCGTACCAGCCAGGTATTATCTGCATCATCACTTGATTGATCTAGAAGAGAGTTAAGTACTTATGCGGCCGAAAATTCTGAAAAGAGGGTTCTCGTCAGAGAACTCGGGTCGCTGAAACCCCAGCTTGACTATCCTCGGACATTTCGGCCGCACGCGCATCTATTTTGCCTCTTACATCTAGCCGCCGAACTGTAACTCAAGATCCTACGACAGCAATCCAAAGAGCAATTGCGTCTCACGTCTTAGCAACACCTGCAACACCTGCAACACCTGCAACACTTGCACTTAAACTTCGACGCTGTTCGCACCAGAAACTCCGATACTCCTACTCGTAAAAGATCTGAAGCTCGAGAAGGCCGTGCGAAAGATTCAGCCTCAAAAATTATGTATCAGATCTCATCCTTCTCCCGCCCTTCCATCTCGCTTCAATGTTCCTCTGCCTGCCCCTTTCGGATACATCAATGCTCGCTAACGAACAGGGCTTTCCAAGAGCTCGCACCCTTCACAATCAATCTCTGAAAAGCAACCAACACGATGACTTCATTTCGATAAGGCAAAAAGTCTCACTCAAGAGGCGAGATTCGGTACTTCCGTCTCGGAACTTGCATTGATCACATCAGCGGAGAGTAAAAGCTGAACATGACTGTGTGGAGAGAAAATTTTCATGGAAGTGCAAGAAGTGCGTCTAAAAAGGAGGTAAACAGTAAAATCAAATAGTGTGCATGTAATGAGAAACAAGTATCACGAACAGCACCAGTGAAAATATGGGGGTACCAGCGAAGAGCTGGCACATGATCTGCTCTCTGATCCAGATTCCAGCGCATCACACTTCATCACATCACATGGCAGCCACATCACACTCTTTCCCCTCCAAACTCCAAACCTGTCCAAACCCATCCAGCCCTTCCGGAACGGGACGATTCTCTTAAACGCCTTTCCCCAAGTTCCTCTCAATCCGTAAAAAGGTGCGTTTCCAATCACACAGCCAGAAGCGCACCGGTGATAAACGATTAGCCGTGTGCCACTTCATCGTGTGCTAAGAGCCGAGACGCAGGCAGTGGCTTATGAGGCGCCTGCCGGCGCCACTCATTTGTGCATTTTACTCCCTATGAGATCCTGTCGTGACTTTCATATGTGCGGCTATTGGAGGAAGATCCTTTGCGATGCAATATTTAGGAGCTGAACTTCTGGATATGGGTATCATGCCATAAGTCTGGATTTAGATGCTGCAGGTGGTGATGCGAACTTCGGGGCTCGTAAATCTAGCTTACCATAAATACCTAGATTGTGAATTGTAAATCGGATGTCGCTGGAGGTGGTCCTGGATGGTAGTGTGTAGGTAGACTGTAGGTTCTTGAATTGGGGTGAGGAAGTGATTAAGTAATGGATGAGACGAGGTCCCACTGGGACTGAATATACAGTTGCTCTCTATTTCTCCCTATGTACTGAGAACCTAGCCTGTAATGCCAGGAAAGACAGCCTGCCACCCTCAAATAACTCCGTTTCCATGCAATTGAAATGCGCCGTCCAGTATGCATCGCTCTGAAGTGCATATCACAACGCCGTAAAGCAAACAAATTATACAGTGACTTTTCCCCTCTTCTCACCATATTTCTGGTCTAAATGTTCATAATCTCCCTTGCCTTTGTTCTGTGAGCTCGATTTCCGACCCATCTCGGGAAATATCTTCTCGTTCTCGAGACACTACCAATGCCCTAACGTTCTTGGGCTCATTTTCGTTCTCTTGATCCTCCGACTTTCCAGGTGCGCCTTCAACATCGCCAGAATTGCCGCTATTCTGCCTAATTATCCGTTCCTGCTTCCTAAACATCTTGTAGAAGTTGTAGCTGCCCCATAACTGCGCCGAGGCGAAGAGGACATGAAGCATAGGTGTCGTGATCTTGAAAGCGATTGTCCATCGATCCCACAAGCTGCCAAACAGGTACATGGTGAGTGCTGTCTCAGCGGTTGTCCCAATGAGAGTAGTGATCATGGAAACCTTGAATATGTTTCGGAGGAAGTGGTGTTCATTGGGATATACGCGGTAGAGAATGATCGAGATGTGAGGGAGGAATTCGGAGACAATATCGAAGGCACCCCATACAGTGCAGAGAATAAATTCGATTGTGGCATCCTTTTCCCGCACCAGGTTCAGACTGATGGCAATGGCAGACTGCCCGATCATGATTGTTCCAATGTGGTGTCCCACGCTCACTGGCGAAATCTTCGTTCGGTAGAACAGCTCGAAGACGTACATTGCAATCAACCTGTAAGTGAATGTCAGCCCATGTCACAAAGCATTGTCCTCGCATTAGAGCACAGTCCAGTCATTGCCCAACACGGATATGTGGCGTCCAACGTACATTTGTGCAACGATGATCAAGATATCGCCCATTGTAACGTATTGAGAGCCTGCAAACGGCGTATGGAAATTGGCAGTACCGAATGCCACATCAATGAAAGGGTATGCCGCAACAACAAGTATCAGAATTTTGGTAGCGCCTGCGATGTGATGGTTCAAGAATCCTCTCCTCGTAGTCTCGTCCATCGACGTATATATCTTGCCATAGAGTTTCCGGAGTAGGAAGCCTTCGAGGATGTAGAAGCGTATTATGAAGTAGTTGATGAAGATGATGGATATAATTAAGGCAGAAAATGGCGCGAGCCGTGATCTATACCCATCAGCACATGGGATAGTAAGTGAGGTACGGAGCAGACTTACATCGTCTGCAGTGGTACTTTTGTGACGTGAATACCATGACCAGGACTGACCGCAGGATCAGTGACGGTAGTGGTCGCGTCTCGGAGTATCAGAGTGGCATCCATGGCTGAAATTTGGCTTCTCTAGAGCTGACGAAAGAGTGGACGCAGTCGAGATATGTAGAGAAGGTTACTTGAGAGTGAGAATTGTTCGAGGTTTGTTCGAACGGTCGAGGAGAAGCAGTATCATGAGAATGAACGAGAGAATATGCTAAGACTAAATACAGCTGGTGAATGGAGCAGTTGGCATCAAAGTGGCTGATGTTGGAAACGATTATAGAAGAAACTATTATGATCCTGCGTCGGAGGATGTCTCCATCTTTTGAGGAAGTGAGGAGAAAAGCTAGCGGCGTAGTAAGGAAAGCGTTTGACCTGACACAGAAAGGGAATGAGCCACTCATCTCGCTGAGAGGTGGACCCTGGACTGCCGCTTGAGAAGGCCTAGGGCTGAATTACCGTGCCAGATTGTCATGGATTGCCCATCGACAGCAAGTAAATTACGCCCTAAATTGTTGCAGCGTATATTACCGCCAGGTGGCAGAATACGCAAAAGGATGTTCGTGCAGCAAACTTCGATGCTGGCTGCTTGTGCGAAAGTAACTAACGGCTGTGCCCCTGAAGGATCCAGGTCCTAGATCCTAGCGTGACCGTCGATGCCAAGCCTGGGGGAGCCTCGCCTGAGAGGGGAAAGCGGCATTTGAAATCCAATATCGAAGTTGAAGAAGAATCGAGATTTCTACACCTGTAAGTTATCTTCAGCCTCATGAAAAGAATCATTAGTAATTCTCCATGTGTTTTCTTTCTCCAGTAGGCGAAGTATTCTCCCAAGCATCTGAGTTCTCCTTTCGATGTTTCTTCAATCGACTGCCGCTTTTCGCGCATTTCAGGGAACTTCGCATTTGGGAAATACCCGCTCAGCACCCAACTTCTGACCCCTGATGGTCGCCTTTACCTGAAAGCTGCAGCAGCAGTGATATTATTAGTAAGAACTCAACACAACCTGGCATTTACGAACAAACCAACCCCAACTCAAGCCTGAGGTCGTTCTCAGAGCTCGGTCCAGTGCTTGCTAGTTAAGAAGGTGTCATCTCCGCACGGAGAGCTTGCTCAGCAAACACGACATCTGGCAGCTTGGCAATCTTGGCAGTTTGTCGATATCTTCAAGACTCCAGGCAGAAATAATAAGTCCAACGTGCTCTCTAGCAGCCAAAAGTGGCTAGCATCTATGCGGCACGTCCGTGGCGATCAGCGAATCTGACATTTGCTTGGCGAGGCTTGGCAAAAGCTTACGGAGGTAGTTAAGAACAAGTGCTACAGTACTTCTAGACCTGGCCCTTCGATTTAGGCCAAACATGCGCCACTGCTAGGGTCATGACTGGCTATGCTTTTACTGAACGGAGTGGTACAGGGACAATCCAAGTCGGGCATGGAGGGTCCCCATCGCGAGCAGCAGTGCGTCAAAACCTGAGATTTGGTAATTCATTTGGCAGCCTGAAATTACCCCTCAAATCATATCGAAGGTCGTGAAAGGGGAGGTTTCGACCGACTCACTGCACGCGAAATGGGCCATCTCGAAACTATCCAATATGAAGCGTCGCCACGTCTTGTCCTGGCAGGGGTCGGCGCACAGGTTGCATGGCAAAGGAGAGAGCGCTGTAAGTTTAGGCTCTTCCAGGCTCTTCAGGCCTTTGGTTCAGGGGCTGACGCCTGTAGCGATCACTATAACTGGAAATGCGTCATGCTTTCTCATTGCAGTATGTCAGTTGCTCAGCCAGAGCGCTCTCACTTAAGCGAGATCTGGCGCCGCACCCTTGCCAGGACAAGACTTTTGGCCGCGGCCTCCATATACGACGTAGTCCTTCAAGAAAATCTCGTCACCGCGCCGCAGCCAGCATCAGCGGGAAAATTACCACTCCCTGTCGGAATTCCACCCTTCGTATTTTATCCTCAAGATTGTAATTTCAATACACTCGTAATCAATTGAAAGAGTACTCGATCATAAAAGACTTCTGCGAAGTCATAGCTTCGCGCTTCCCAGATAGGAAATGGTCGAGCTTCAACAGCGCAATACTGACTCAGCTGCCCGAGGACACTAAGGACATGTCGTCAACGACATATTCCTGCTTCAGGATGTCCGCTGCCCGCGGGCCCCTCAAACACATCAGTGCCTGTTCTCGGCCCTACCAACATCGTCAATGCATCACTCACCACACTGGGAATAACCACATTGCCTAACTATCGCGAGGTTTGTCGATTTACCGTATTGTCAATTTTCATGACCGCTTCAAAACGGCGCCACAAAATGCTGCTGCATCGAACTGTGCCACCTGGTGGTCCTTATTTTCCGGCCTTCAGTTTGTTGGAACATGTTCCTTCGCACCGAAAATAATTTTTGTACAGTCCTGATGCTGCTCTCATTGGTCTGTTCGGTTTCGAACGGAGCTGAATAAGAGGCTCATCAAACTTCACCCAACCGAGCCCACCAACTGCGCCATAAGCCAGGAGGAGAATGGCGGTGCCTTGTGCCACTAACATACCATTAGGCCTGTTTACTCCGTAAATAGAGCGATTTGACATCCTGCGACAATAATGCCATGATCTCTGTCTAAAGTGTCGGTCCTCCAGGAATTGGGATCTGGCCTGGGCCGATGTTTGGAAGGCTCATCAAAGCGCAGTCGAAACAAAGTTGGAAGGTTGGTCCTGAAAGTTTGAATCGAGATCACTTTATTCTTCTCCCCTACACCATCTCCTGATGCGCTCTGAGACTCTGGGGTAGTAAACCACATGCTTCAACGGAAAGGCTCAGGCAACTTGCTGGCGCTCGGTCGCAAATCCGTGATAAGATCCAACCCAGATTCTTATCTTGTTGTTTGAATGTCATCTGCGTTGGCACTCACAGGCTCTGATTGCTCCGACCTCAAACGTCACACATGCAATGAAGCGAAACCGGGTAGCGCCAGATGCCGAGCAAATCTAAGCTTTCTATCACTCAGTGACACCTTGGCCTCATGAAGTCGAGATGAGCATTTACAAAATATCTTTCTAAATTCCACTTGCCAGGCGCTCCCATGCTGGATGAAAATCATGCAGATTATCTCTCGAGCCCCTGTCTCCATCCGGGAGTTCGCCGAAGCAAGTCCTTCCATGCGACAGCCTAAAGACTTAAGCTTCTTCGATATTTCCCGAGAACGGCACATCGGGACAACGCATCCCTCCTTCTCGATGAGGAAAGTCTTTGCGTTACGCAAGAGTTCCACTTCCAGAGGCCAAGCAATAATACGAGGCGGTTTCTCAACTACCTTCCATTCACAATCAATCTTATCAGCATCAAATATCGGCATCAGAGTCATTGGATTCGGCATCACGAGGAACTGAAACCT
Source organism: Cairneyella variabilis (assembly GCA_001625345.1). Taxonomy (NCBI): domain Eukaryota; kingdom Fungi; phylum Ascomycota; class Leotiomycetes; order Helotiales; genus Cairneyella; species Cairneyella variabilis. The sequence continues at coordinate 56,199 of AYLM01000642.1, forward strand.
GAAGACGGTTCGGCACAACATTTAAAGATTCTTACTCGGGCTCAGCGATGCCAAGCTGCAAAGCTCACAAGCAGTTTAAGATTCTTTCGCACTTGGCGTGGCTTCAGTCGGTGATTGGGGTATCCAGCTTCGTAACGTTGCAGATTCATGTATTCTCCTTCGTATCCGCTTCCTTCGAGTTGAAGAATCTAGAAAATGTTACATAACTGCGTCGTCACACCTTTTCTCTCCCAATTTTTCATGATACTTTTCGATTCTGCTTATGTACGCTCGTCCAGCGAGAAGTCTTGTCTCTCATTGGCCAGTTCGCACTTGTCAGCATCGCGAAACAAGGCTGAGTAGAAACACTGGGACTGCGAAGCCTCTCCCCAATTTGTCGACGTCGATTCTGTGCCCCTACGAGCCAGCCTCTCGGACTAGCAGTGGTCTCGCAGTCACTCCAGAGGAAAATCACAGAGAGGCAGCAGTTTCGCAATGCTTTATTACTAAGCAAGGCAGAAGTCTTTTGTCATTGGTCACAGGCTCTTCGCTCGTAACTAACCCGGTCTTCCCCAAGCACGAAAGCCTCATTGAGCGTCTGTTGCGGTCTGAGGCCGGGGTTCAGTATTCATCACCACGTATTGCAGTGTCAAGTTGTCACAATGAGCCATCTTAATATGGAAATCCTTTTGTTGTAGGTTCAGTACATATATCTTCCTTTCTGTCAGCTTTTCCTCCATCATTATCAGTCAAGTCACTTCCTGTGAGCCCATTTTCATCATGTCGTCAACAATTTCATCAAGCAGCACTTCCACTGCCACAGCATCAGCAACAGCATCATGTATCAGCGTCACTCCCGACAAGAATGGCTACGTCCCAGAATGGGCATGTAACTCCAATTACAACTACTACCCCTCCTTTGGCGCCGCTCTCTTCTTCGCCGTCGTCTTCGGCCTCACATTCTCCTGCCACGTCTACCAAGCCGTGACCTACAAGAAATTCAAACTCTGCTGGGTCGTCATCATGGGCGCCCTCTGGGAATTCGCATCCTTCGCTCTCCGCACCGCCGGCACCAAAAACCAACAAAGCGTCCCTCTCGCATTCATCGCCCAGATCCTCGTCCTGCTAGCACCCATGTGGATCAACGCATTCGTGTACATGGTTCTAGGACGCATGATCTATTTCTTCGTGCCCGAGAAGCAAGTCTGGCGCATCAAAGCCGAGAAAATCGCCAAGATTTTCGTGTGGCTGGACGTCATCTCGTTCATTACCCAGGTTGCGGGCGGCGTCATGATAGCACCGGGTGAGGACGCAAATACCCTCCAAACCGGTATACACGTGTATATGGGCGGTATCGGATTACAAGAGTTCTGTATCCTGATCTTTACTTCGATTGCTACGAAGTTCTTCCTTACGATGAGGAAACAGGAGCGTGAACCGCAGATTCTGGACGGGAGACCGAGCAATTGGGGAGCATTGCTCTGTGTCCTCTATGCTGCGCTCGCACTCATCACTACGCGTATCATTTTCCGTCTAGTCGAGTTCGCAGGCGGTCTTAATCCGAGCCAAAATCCGATCCCCTACCATGAGGCGTATTTCTTGGTTCTTGATGCGTTGCCTATGCTTGCTGCACTTGTACTCATGAATATTTGGCATCCCGGCCGGATTATGACCGGTGAGAATAGCGAGTATCCGAAGGGACCGACGAGGAAGGAGAAGCGGGAGATGAAGAGGGCGAAGAAGGCGGCAAAGAAGGAAGCGAAGGAAAAGAAGAAGGCTTTGAGAATGGAGGAGAAAAGGATGAGGAAGGAGGGGTTGCAGGTTGAGAGTGTTTGAGTGCCTGTCTATGACTTAGATGAGAATTGGAAGACTAGCAATGGGAATAGGAGTTTTCTTTTGGGAGCAATTGATAGATGTTAGGAAATAGGAGTTTTCTTTTGGGAGCAATTGATAGATGTTAAGAAATAGAAGTACCCTTTCGTAAACTCATACCGATTCCACAAACTTGCTGTTTCTTATCTACTCAAGGCCACGAAGAGAGACCTTATTATAGCACAAATTCAACTAGATTCTCGTCGATCACTCAGTTACAAACCTGCCAATGCCGTTTCTGTCCACCTCAAGGCCACGAGAAAAAGAAATTCTCCAATTATACAAACTCCAAACAGCATCTCGTCGATCACTCAGTCAAAAATTTCCTCGCTACGGCTTCTCAGCTTGCCATGTGGTGAGTCTGTACTGTACGAATACCCTTAGTACTCCTCTTCCCCATGCCAAGAAATACCGAGCCAATAGCGGAGCCGGGCGCACTTTCTCTCGCTTCGGATATTTGTAGCACGTGTCACTGCAAAGTTCCTTCTTTTCCTTCCTGTAAGATTACAACATGAAAGTCACTGCATTGAGCATATCGCAAAAAAGCAATTCTAAGCGTGTTACCTGTTATACAAAACAATCGGCGATGCATTCCAAATCCAGGTTCTCTCTTTACGTCTCCTCTTTATTTATGCACATGACAAGTCTCGTCACTCTCAGCTCCAAACATTTCTGCGGCATCGCTTGCTGTTGTGCTTTCCCAGTCTCTCCAAGATATTTATTCTCGTTAAGCCTCAACGCCTTCAGGGCATCAATGCGACCCGAAGTCGGGTGTAAAAGCGCCTATCTCGATATCGCCGCATTCCCGATCCATTCTTTTGCTTTTATGGGAGAAGCAGTTTTGAGTTTCCTTGTGGCTTGTGGTGGCTTTCCTCGGGACGTCATCCCCAAATCAGATTCCTCCCCCGCAACCCTCTACGGAGTCTCTCGAGGGAATGATCTACGGAGGCTTTTGCTCTACATTCCTTCTCCCAAACACCGACAACGTCGTGATGAGCTGTCAGTTGTCAAATGGTTGAACAGCACCGGCGGCAGCGTTGAGCATGCCAGCCCAATGATCTCCCTCCAGGATTTCCTCTTCTGTACTCACACTCATGTTTGTGTGTCAAGCTGCATCCAAAAGCCAATATACGTTTGGATCGAGATTGAAGTACTGAGACAGCACAGACGGCTAGTCCCTCCCGAAGCCGCGACCTTCCGATCCGTGTAACTGTTGACAATGCCGTCTCCAGCCCGCATATCCCACTTCCAATCGGGACAAAGTCGGACTCGTCTCAACCGCAGCCTCTCGATGCAGTGCGATGTGAGGCTTGAAATTCATTCTTCGCCCCTCCCCAAATATCGGGAGTGGCCCCGCCCCAGACTTCCGTGCTCCCAAGTCACGGAGGCTTTGCTTTCTTTACAACGTCAGGGTGCAGATATTGCACTGGGTTTCCAAACCGTTTGAGCGCCTCGCAGGACAGCGGCCCAGAGGCTTGCTCACATGTATTGTATATTGCACAGCAGCCTTCTGTCAAGTCGAGAACCCGCATTTTCACATTAAATTCAGGAGATGCCGCTTCTATTTCAAATTCGGGTCGAGTCTTGAGTACGCTCGTATATTACTGCTATAGGAAGTATTATCGTGCCTCATTTTGGAGCACCTAATCTGTCTTGGTGCTGTCTGTCAATCGGCCTGTACAAAACCTTAGCAGCGTTGAATCTGTACGACTGAAGTCATGAACGTCTCCGTTCAAGAGACCAAGGCCGGCACGGTCGTGTCCTTGATATTATCATTGGCATCAATGAGTGCTTTATCAGTATGTCTTTGTAAGGACTTCATTCGAACACTTCTTGAACAGTGGAACATGACGTGCTAATGATACCAGCTCGTCGAGTTTCCGGAGTACGAGATTGGTCACGACTTCCAATAGTATGTTGGCGTAAGTAGATTCGGACGAAAAGAGGATCAAATGCTGATAAAACCTCTAGTGGTGCTTGTCATCTACTGCGATTCGATATTTTTCTCTTCCGGAACAGCGATTTTGTCGAATGGATTCGGGGTAGATTCGTCGAAGGAAACGTGTAAACGAGCTGTGCTCCTATGCCTGGGCTGTTACATGACGACAAAAGTAAGTATACTGGTGCCAGAAAGCTAAACCCCAGCCAACACCAAATAGGTGGTATGTTCTACATCTAAACGGTAATGGGTCAATCTCACTGAACTCCAAAGCTTCTTTATTATTTTCTAGTTGAGAGAGCGGTATGAAGCTCACCCAAGTTATAACTCAACGTACTCATCTTATCCCAGTACATCATTCGTCGATCTTCCAAGTCGAGGCTAAAAAATAAATTATATCTGTTCAACGCTTTTGGCATGTTGTGTGAGTGTACACCAACCATAAACTGTGATGATTCTAACGAGTCATCAAGTGCCGTATATTGTGGTCATTATACTAAACTTCTATTTGTAAGCTTCCTTGCTCACGTTTCGCATTCTCAACTAACATCAGTGACCAACGCAGCCGTTTCGCCATCTACTCAGAAGTGCCATATAAACAGTGTCGGATTGGTATGAAGCGTATTGCTATGATTCCACTGATTGGATTTGATATTTTGGTCAACGTATGTCTCTGTCTCGGTTCTAGGATACCTCAGCTTACAAGTATAGGTTTACCTCACGTCTCTGTTCCTCATACCCCTTCGCTGTGAGGCCAATTCCACGACCTGAATAGAAGGTTCAGTACTGACAAATCCAGCATTATATTCCTACAAAACAAGACGTAATTCTCCAACCCGGACTATTGCCCTACGCACCTTCATTAGGAGTTGCTGCACACTGATCTCGAGTGTTGTGTAAGTCAAGCTCAGCTGCTGAAACATCCGCTACGAGCAGCAACGCTTACCTGTATTTCTCTCCCAGCAACCTAACACTCGTCATGGTTCTTAATGGCGAGCCAGCATGGATATGCCTCATGTGCTGCAACGCTGACAGTGAGATCTCTCCCCTATTCAACCTATCTCTAACACAGACCTCTAACGCATCCCAGTACTCTTCAGCGTCATCATCCTCCACTGGGTAACCTCCCGCGACAATGCCTCCACCCTGGTCAACTCGCAAAACCGAGACCCGGCCTACCCCAGCAACGGGCGCAACTCCACGCCCCCCTCTCCACCCCGCCGCATGATCCCGTGCCCTCCCCTCTCCTCCGAGATCTCAGCGTACGAACTTGGACTCCGCGCTCATCACGCCGATTTAAATTTAAGCGAGAAATTGAATTTGAAGAAAGCGCGCGTGATGACGATGGTGACGGCTGACAATGATGATCGGTATGGAGATGGAGAGATGCTGGAGAGGGCAAATAGCAGGATTGAGCCGCCGCCGGGGTGTGTGACGGTTGAGACGGAGCATGTGAGGGAGGTGTTGAGGGTGGATCCTAATGTTGATTGTTTGCGGAGAGTGAGCGAAGGGGATGCGCTGGAGAAGGGAAGTGAGGAGGATTTGGTCAGGAGTTTGTAAGCGGCACTGGGTCTGTGTCTATGAATATCTAGCAAAGGCGTCTGATAGGATGCGAGCAAGGCGTGATGGGCTATTGTCAAAACTTGGGTGGGGATTTGGAATTGTAGTTAGGCTGGGTGATGATTGCGCTTATGATGAATATACCATGTCATGTTTGCGCTCATAATACTCTCGCATCTTCTCGTCAACTCACAGTCTGATTTGCTGCAGTATTTATGATCTAAGGACTAAACTTTTATCTCTCTTCAAACAACTGACTCATTCCAGCTCTCCACCTCACTCACCCCTAACAGGCAAGTACCCTTCCTTCTTCCCAACCACAGGCTCCAAAATCTCCGGCAATATCTTCGCTGCATCACCCTCAAACAAAAAGTCACCACGCCTCAAATTCTTCGCTGCCCCCAGCTCGCCACTCAAACCCTCCATATTGATAACCGCGACCCTAGCGCCCCTCTGTCTCGCCTTCTCAACATAACCCGCAGCCGGGTAGACGGTAGCTGTGGTCCCAACGACCAAAATCAAATCCACCTTATCTTTCTCCAAGTACTCTTCAATTTCCTCAAGCGTATCTTCTGGTAAATTCTCACCAAACCAGACGACTCCAGGACGCAGCAGACCAGTCTTGCATTTTGGGCATTTTGGGAGGTCGTCTCGATTAATGGTCGTGGTGTCGATATTTGGGTCTAGATATGCGATGGTGGATTCCATGGTGTTAGCGGAAGGTGCGAGGCGCACGTCTTCTTCGGAGGTGATGGTGAGGAGGGGGTAGAATGGGTCGTCGAAGTTGTTGAGTTCGATATGGTCGCAGTTGAAGCACTTGATGTCGAAGAGGGAGCCATGGAGGAGTTTGAGTTGTTCTCTGGGGTGGTTGGCTCTTTGGGAAAGCCCTGGAAGAAAGTTAGACTTGCTGCAATGTATATACCTATTAATACACGAAAGCTTGTCCGCGTACTAGAAGAAAAGAAGCACTCTCCAATGCAAATCACATGGTAATGCCCTCTTCAATAGAGAATTAACTCACCATCTACATTCTGTGTCAAGGTCCAAAAATCCTTATTCTTCTTCGACAGCTCCACCAAAGCATAATGTCCCGCATTCGGCTCAGCCTTCAGGGCCATATGTCTCCTATAACTGTAGAACAACCACACCAATCCCGGATCCATTGCAAACGCCTCAGGCGTAGCCAGCGTGGTAGCCTGGTGATTCCTCCACATGCCTCCCGCGCCTCTGAATGTCCCGAGTCCAGATGCAGCTGAGAGACCTGCTCCGCATAGTGCGAGTACTCTTCTTGATGACTTTAAGACATCATGGAATTCTAGGATATCGGCGCTAGGTCCGAAGGATGACTTGGGAGGTTTGGGGCCAGCGGATGAAGACATTCTGATTTTGTGTTTGATGATGGAATTAGTTTTGGGGAGCAGTCTTCTTTTGAGAAGCATTCTCTTATGAAAAAAATCATGGAGCTTTGATGCCTTATATATGTTACAAGGTTACTCACAGGAGGAGCTACCCATGGAAGCCTAGACGAGATTGGGAAAGAACGAATGAGGGGTTGCCATTTTGAGTCACATGATACGTCATGATAATTCACTTGGATACTTGACGTCAAGAGTGTTTGTTAGAATAGTAGTGTTCACAAGTTCATGCTTTTTATTTGGTTGTGATGGCTGGGTTGAAGGGGCTTTTCGCGAAAAGATCTATCTATCTGCTCTCCGTGAACATTTGTTCTCATGCCCCGGCCTGGCCTATACTACATGAATTCCATCCATGTAAATGCCCATTGTGTTCGTTGCCGGAGATATTGAGATCTGCCTCCTTCATGATATTCGTGGTCGCATGAGTGAAGACTTTTAAGCAGCGGGGGTGGCTGCAACCTCTTCAGAGGTGATGAGCTTAGTGATCTTACCAATTGCAATGGTTTGTCCCTGTATTATATCAGCTGTTGTACCTCACTGTAAACTCAAAAGAATCCTTACCTGATCTCGAAGTGTGAACCGTCCCAATTGAGCGTAATCCTCAAATCGCTCAACACACACGGATCCGGCACCACCAATCACCTCCATTCGTGCAATGATGCTGTCACCCCTCTTCGCGTGAGTTGGTGGTCTCTTGCTTCGTCTGTTGGTTCCCTTCTGCAGACTGTGAAGCAGTGCGGCAAAGGTAACTTCTTCAATAGCGGAGTGGACATGCAAAACACAGTTGAACCCGGCCGACAAGATACTCTTGAGTTCCAAAACACGGATCTGAGCCTCAAAAGCGCTGACGCAATGGACAAGACGCTTTGGTGAACACAACACGAATCCTGGAAGGATATCTTCTTCTTCGATACCCCGCAAACGTATTCTGACTTGGTCTCCACACTGTGCCGCATTGACTTCATCTTCTGTCTCGCCGTACAAAGCCGCGACATCGACCTTCTCTCGATTGGGCATCATAACCAAAGACATGTTTTTCTTGATGACACCAGACTCGATCTTTCCTTCGACGAGGGTACCCATGTCACGATACTTTCCGTTGACCGGCATCATGAATGGTGCGTTGACCTTGCGTTCTAAAGCAGCCATACCATCGAGGTATTCCAGAAGAGATGGACCATCGTACCAAGGGGCCACACCCTTGGGGATTCGCTCCTTGATGCCCATCATTTGTTGTGCTGCGATTGGCATGAAGAAGACGTCGGTCTTGAGGTTGTAACCTGTTCCCTTCAAGAACTGACTGAGTTTGGTTGTACACTCAAGGTAACGCTTCTCTGACCACTCCACGGTGGGATCGTCCATCTTATTAATAACCACGACAAGTTTATTAACTCCTTGGGTCTTGGCCAACATGGCATGCTCTCGAGTTTGACCGCCTTTCTCGAATCCGGTCTCGTATTCTCCTTTTCGCGCACTGATAACCAAGATTCCCACATCAGCTTGAGAAGCACCGCCAATCATGCTTGGTACGTATGTCTTGTGACCAGGCGCATCCAAAATACTGTATCGTCGCTTGTCGGTTTCGAAGAAAGCGCGGCCAACTTCCACAGTCTTTCCCTTGGATCTTTCTTCCTTCGTCAGATCCAAAGCCCAGGACAACCACCAACTCTCACGACCGATGTCCTTCGCCTCCTTCTTGTATTTTTCCAATGTTCGCTCATCCACCATTCCGCTTATGACCAAGATCGCACCACCAAGGGTGGACTTTCCAGCATCAACGTGGCCAATGAAGATGATATTGACGTGTTCCTTCCCGTAGATTTCCTTTAGTGTCTCCTCGTCTACATCGGCCGCCTGTTCCTTCTCGACGGCGTCGACCTCACGTGCTGCCTTCTTTGCCTCAGCTCTTGAAGGGCTTGACCGCCCAGACGAGGGCGTTGGCGAAGTCTTTCCGCTCTCAGATGCCTTTTCCGTCTTCTCAATCGCTTTTGCCGCGGTGACCTTGGCTCCAGCGTCAGCTGGAGCTGCTGCGGGTGGAGGTGTTGCTGCTGCTGGAGTTTCCTTCTTTGCGGCCGGGGCCGAGGCCGCAGGAGCGCCTATCGAGAGAACCTTGGCCTTTGGTTTTGGTGCATCTCCTCCAATGCTTAAAACCTTGGGCGCTCCATCCTTGACCGTAATGGGCTTATTCAAATCTGCAGATCCTGATGACGCATCTGTGGGTCGTTTGGCAATCGTAGGAGTCGGTTGAGCTTGTTGTTGAGCTCGACCGGGTGCAGTTGTGGCGGCTTGAGGCTGTTGAGCATAGCCAGGATATTGTTGTGCTACATTGAGGATCTAGTCAGCAAAGGTTCGGGAAGGAAAATTCGAGGTAAAGGCATAGCCTTTGACTCGACATGGCAAATCACCATATGCTTGATTGTATCCGCCTTGTTGGTATCCGGCGTTGTAGCCTCCTTGCTGATACTGGGGGTAGCCGCCTTGCTGGCCATATTGAGGGTATCCTCCGTAACCCTGACCAGCTTGTGGGTTGTAGTAATTCTGGTATTGGGACTGATCATAGGCTCCGTACTGCTGGAAGTTCTGGCCAGGCTGAAACGATTGCGCTCCAGGCTGGAATGAACTTGCGCCAGGACGGAACCCACCTTGCTGTTGGTTATTGTTGTTCAGATTCATTTGTTGCGCCTGGCGCGAGAGGTTCTCCTCCTGCGCTGCAGGGTCGTCTTCCCAGGAGTTGAGGTCCGACATAGTTGTCTTCGTAGAAGTGAATGCTTTGAAAGAAAGTTTTGTCGGAGTTGGAGGCTGATATCAAAAGGAAATGTGGGAGGTGGGGCAGGATTTTGTCGGCCTCTCTTAGGATTTTATCGAGGGGTTGAGACGGTTTCTGCCCAGCGTGATCTATACGTCACACCAGCCCAAATCCCGAGAATGGTGGGGTGCTGACTCTCTGTGACTCAAAGATGACACAAAAGAGGCACAGCCGGAATAATTTTTGAAAACTATTCCAAAAGCTGCAATATCAGGCATGGAAGAGACTCTGCCTCGGGTTGGAATGACTCTGAGTTGACTGGTTCGTGTGGCCTTTTTCGCTTCGTTTCGTTTTAGGCCGCCGTAGTACATCGTTAACGCCAAGTCGCGTCCCACTGACAACGCGTTGGCGGTGTAAACATCTACTTTGCATTTTGAGAATGAAAGAGCTTCAGAATCATACCAAAACCATCAGGTGATGAGCCGAGACTTCTCTGGTTTCAGCTAGCCAAAATGGAAGCCTTTCTGGGCAAGGTATTACCCCCTTGCTAATAGTGGGATCACGTGCTAATATTCCATACAGGTCACTCAACATGCCATGAACTATGCCATCAGGTGAGATATTGTGTTGGAAATAGCTACTGGTAGTGTTCTGACATTAACTAGGTCTGGAATTGGTATAACCGCCTCATACGCTTTCAGACAGACATCAAGACTTCTCAAGGTGGACCCCTCGTCTTTTGAACATGGTATTTGTCTATTGACGCTTGTCTAGACTGTGGATGACAATACAGATTATCAAGAATTGAAGGATCTTCAAGAACGGCTTAATAGCAAGATCATGGTATGTTAGATATCCCTGCAAAAAATCCTTTGTGAACATGCAAAGCTCTACGGTCACAATTGTCACTAACCTCATCCACAGATTGTTTCCCCGGCAATCGATCTCATAGAGCTCATGTAATTCCTTGGCTATTGTCTAATAGAGCTACCACTGACACAACGTAGTTCAGCAAGAGGGAACACGACTTTGGAGTCAGCAGTTACTCTTACCAAAGCCCTTCGATGGGACATTCAAGCTCTCGGAATCCGCATTGCAAAGGCAGCCGAAGCAGAAGAAGCATCTGGCAGGAAGAAAAGCAAGATTAAGACCCGAGCTGCTCATGAAGTCGAGATTCGCCAGATTGTGCAAGATATCAAGAAGCTTCTGGCACGTATCGAGGATGCAGTCCCGCTCATCAACCTGGCAATTACCACTTCTGGTGCTAGCCTGACCACAACACTGCCTGCCTCTGTTTCCCCGTCACGATTACTGCAAGCCAGTACACTCCTTACAATGGGTGATACCCAGTACTCAATGAATCCTAGTACACCAGCTCAAGTTGGACCTGCATTTACTTTGTCTCTGTACATGCTCTTCGCTGGTCATTCGTTTCGAGCACACATGGATGAATCTACTGTGAGGGAGACGACATGGAAGGAGGTCATCCACAAAGCAAGAGTCAAGTTGATGCGTGTGCCTTTACATTCGACGGAAATTCCACTCACCAGCTCGCCTAGCTACCTGATAACCAATGGAGAGCCTTCTGGTTTGCCCGTTCTCGAGTCAGTGGAAACTGAAAGCAAAGGCCCAGCTATGATGACAGGCGAAAACAGACAGAATGAATTTTCTTATCACCTCGAGATTATTGAAGACCTGGATGATGATAGGGTTCACTCCTTCGAGGAAGACGAGCCGCAACCCAGCAGATGTGGAGATATTCGCTTAGCTGGGATTCGGGAATTCTTGCCTATCTATCAGATCTCCAAGATTTTCTACGCAGATACGGGAAAGATTTTGAATATTGGCAATCAGGGCGAAGTCAACAGTCCGGTACTATTACTAAAGCGGGATCCTAATGCGTTACCGCCGCGAAGAATGATGCAAGAGGAAGAGCGAACTAATACATGGCATGCAGAGGCAGAGAATGAAGCACACGAGGTTGCTTCGGAAGGAACAGTGGAGAATGATGATGAAGACGACTCACAAGATGATATCGATCGACAAATCCGACGAGAAAGCTCTGCACCTATTCCAGAGGAACCTGTCCCTGCTCCAGCAACCACTGATGATAGGGCATGGAAACTCCCAGCAGATCTCGACCCAGAGTGGCTCGCACTCGAGGTGTACACCGAGACTGAAGATTCTAATTCAGAGGATGATGGTCTGGACAGCAGTGACACCAATGACGACTCAGCATACGCCTCTCACCGGCCCAGTTCATTCGACGGACAGCCACAAGGACAGAGGGAAGACAGCATCGTGTCAGGTCTTGCACACCTCAACATCGACTCATCTCCTCTCCCAACTCCAGCCCACCGACCACGTCCCCAAATACATGGAATCCACTCGCCTAAACCTCATGCCAACACCAATACGCCCTTCGGCCCTATGCGCAGTTCCCTCTCCCTCCTCGAGATGCTGATCCGTCTCACAGCTCTCCAACAATACCAACAAGCTCCTCATCTCACCATCCCCGACGAACTACTCGTTTTCTTCCTCGAAGAATCCTCCACTACAGGCGCTGGCGGGAACAGTGATGAGCGACGCCGCACCCGTGGTGAGGCTCGTAGAAAAGTGGGCTTTGATCCCTACGACGAAAGCCCAGTCAAGCACCACGGCGAGGATTATCAATATCAGAACCAGGGCTACCAAGATCAAGGAGGATACGGGTACTCTCGCGGCGGGACACCATACGATCAGCAGGACGAGTACGCTCGAAGACAGTGGGACAGAGAACAGAGCATGAGCATGCCGCCACAGGCAACACCTGAACCATGGTTACTTAGAAGCCGAGAAGTATCGACTGGGTCGAGAAGAAGCACACCTCCGATTTCACCGAGTTCGCCAGTAAGCCCGTATCGACCACAGCACCATCCTAAGAAATCGACGAGACCGATGGCTGTGGATCGGGTGAAGGGTGATGGGGCTCGCGCTGGGAAGGGAAGTCCGCTGGGTAGAGGGTTGAGTTTCGAGACGGACTCTACCATTGGGACGAGCCCTGGGAGCCCGACGTTGGTGAACAGGGATGCGAAGGTTTGATGCAGAGGTAGATTGTTGGCTTGGCCTGTGAGTTTTGCTGTGCATGTACTTCGAGATTTTAGAATGAACGATACCCCTTTGCAGACTGGATCATGACCCGCCCCGAGTAGCTTTGTTGCAGTGATAAGCACAACGCATGTTTTCCAGCTGTGCTTTTCCCTTCTGATATAGTGAGATGGTTAGCTTGTGGGAATGAAATATAAGTAAGACATCAAGATTTATAGGAAGATAGCATGGCACTTAGGAAGCTAGATTCGAACACCAGTGAGTTGAAAGGAAAGGACATATGGGAGTCTTTCAGTACAATACCCCACTCCTCAGCCAATGAAAACACTCCTCCAAGCTCACCTCCCTCACAACACAACCATTTATCAAACTCACACGAGTACCAGACGAAGTGAGGTCGTTGTGATTCAAACAATTGTTTCTCAATCGAAAATAGGGATACAAACTTGAATTTTCATCAAACCAATGCGCTTGATTAGCTCTTTAATACTGTATCAGAGCAATTGAATCCGAACCCAGCTGCTCGATAAATTCAGGAAACTTTATTTTGAAGAAGACTTAAGGGTCTAGAGTATGAGTTGAGGATATACTGCCCGTTTTAAGGTGGGGCAAGAGGTATGCTAATTTGAGATCGGACAACCGGATAATGGGGCAGAATGAAGCTGTACCGTAGAGATCAGACGTTTGTCTGATGTCCCCACAAGATTTTCAAGTTGGACCTGGAATGCTTTTGAGATAATTCTTCTTCACTTCACTAGCAGAGTCGGTTCCCTTTTTCTACCTACATAGGCGGGTGCAAGTACTGTACCTACGTAAGATCTTACCTGATCCCTTCGCAAGCATACCCGGCTCCAAACACCTGCATCCAATCTGCACCGACTCCATAAATTCACAGAAACTTTTAATCCAAACCGTTTTGAGAATCCGCAACTTCAAAGTCAAACAATCCTTCAAGCACGAATCCTTCAAGCACGTGTTCGCGCACAGGATTCCCAAAATAGCTGATTAACATCCAGTACGATCCAGTTACTCACTTTGTAATCTTACCTCCGTACCACCAACGCAGGGACCCGATCTTTGACAACTGCGCCTTGCTCCGTCCCTAACCCTTTACTGTACCGTAACCCACCAACATCTGCAGACCCTGGCCCTCAAGTGACTGTGCCGCAGATCGTCCCATCTTCAAGCTTCTTTCAAGCGAAAGCGAGGGGCACGGAAAGGGCCGAAGCAAGGTTCAGGGCTTGAGCTTTAGTACTTTTCGGGAGCTTCGCTTTCGCTTTGTGCGGGTTTGAATCCTTCAACGGAACTGTCACGCTTTTAGAGTTGAGTTCATACCGGATTTAGATGAGACCTGAAACTCGTCGGGATATGCTGGTCCTGGGTTTGACGATCCTGGAGATGAGATGCCATAAGTATGGCGTCAGTTCCCATGTTTGAGAGCTCGTCAGTCGCGAATAGCTTCTCCCTAAAGTAATTGTGCTTCCTGCTCGCTGCAATCGATTTCGTCATGTCTCCTCCAGTCTTCTGTCACTACATGGTAAGCTTCTCTCACTACGGCTGTGAGTCCAATCTCACCAGTAAATAGGTCGGCTCCATGGGAGGAGAAAGCCAAGCAGTATTAGACGTCACCCAAGCCCAAGCCATGGGATTCGACGCCTTTGCTCTCAACATCATTAGCACAGATGCGTGGTCAATGACCGCGATTTCATATCTCTTCCAAGCCGCAGCAGCAATTGGCTTCCACCTCTTTTTCTCCTTCGATATGACGCATTTCACTGCTCCCTCGCAGTTCTTTTCTCTTCTCCAGAGCTATACTGGAAACGCGGCGTACTACCAGTACAACGGCCTTCCCTTCGTCAGTACCTTCTATGGCGGGACTCTTACATTCGGCCAATCCACACCAAATGAAGGCTGGCAAACAGAATACGTGGATGCGCTTTCCGCGCTGGGCATAAACACTTACTTCGTACCCTCTTTCAACGACGCTTCCACTTCGCCTTCGGACATGTACACTACATACCCCGTAGCCGATGGTCTTTTCGACTGGGACGCAGCATGGCCCTACATCGCAGACGGGAAAGTAAACGTATCATCCACCACCGATGAAGAGTACATCCAAGCGGGCCTCGCAGCGAAGAAATCATACATGATGCCCATGTCCGAGCTGCAGTTCAAACACCTCGATTCCTCGGAGAACTTGTACCGGAGAGGCGAGCTCAATCTCGCGCAACGCATGCCCCAAGTTTTAACACTTCAGCCTACGTTTCTGGAATTCCAGACCTGGAATGATGCGGGTGAAAGCAGTTATATCGGGAATATCTGGAACGAGTCGATTACGGGGTCAGCGTCTCATGCTTATGTTGATGGTTTTGATCATTCGGGATGGCAGAGCATTATCTCGCCTTTCATTGCAGCGTTCAAGGCTGGAGCGACAGCGGAGAGCGCTGTGGTGCCGCTGAATGGTGCGCTGGCTACGGGCGCGTTTTGGTATAGGACTATCCTCACAACGGCAACGTGTGCTAGTGATAGTCTGGGGAAGCCGAGTGGGTGGGCAAATGCAGAGGATGTGGTGAATGTTGCTGTGATATTGGCGGCGTCTGCTGCTGGGGCGACGGTCAATGTGTATAGTGGAGGCAGTCAAATTGGAAGTATGAAGGGAGTTGGAGGACTCAATGCTTGGAGTGTGGCGGGGCTGAAGACAGGCGCGGTAAATGTGGAGGTTTTATCGAGTACGGGAAGCTTGTTGATGGCGGCGGGAGGGACGATGGATGTTGCTGCTGATGCTGCGGTTTGCAATTATAATTATCAGGTTGTGGGGTTGAAGCAGGGTATGGGGAGCATTATCACGGGGATGAGCTCTTAGAGAGAACAAAAGTGTATATAGAAGTACAGTCAATGATACCCCAAAGTGAAATCATATCCACACGCGAAAAGCAATTCGTGAACCACAAAGTGAAGTGTATTCAGATACCACATATCGGCCTTTCCAAGCTCATGTATGCAACTCGCAGAACCGGTTTACAATCTTTACCATCTCGACCGCTATCCCTCGATTCTTTTCCACATCCTCCTCCTTCCTGACCCTTGCCAAGGCTGCCTCTCGCTCTTCACTTGCATCCCAGATAAAATCGGGTGCATTGGACTCACTGCATGTTTGGTGTCAGCACATAACTTAGTTTGAGGCGAAGCAAACACCAGTAAGAGAAGAAATATGCATATTAAACTTAGAAAATGGATAAGTGCACATGAGAAGCGAAGATGGGAGATGGAGAGCAAGCGGGAAACGACAAGGCTGAGAGATGTGGTAGTATCGATTAGAGAATACTCATTAAAGGAATTTGAGAGATTACCTACACAAATAGTATATGTGTCGATTTCGCCTTTGAGCAAGTCCGTTATGTCTATAGACCCAGCGTTGTGGTGTATACCAGCTTCATTCAGAGGACAGTTTGCGGCGCGACAACGATTGCGAGGCCGAAGAGAACGGGCTCTGGTTTGGAGGGAGTTACTTAGCTCAGAGGGGCCATCATGAAGTTGATTCTGGAAAATGGTCACTGAGAGTCTTAAGAAGCTATGGAAGATGGTTCTTTGTTTTATTTTGAGAAATTGCTTCGCAGACGTTGGGTGTTGGGTGAAACGGTTGGGGAGAGTTCTGAAGAGTTGTCACTGAGAGTACTGCACAAGTTGTGGGGAATGGAGATGAAAGGTTTATTTTGAGGTACTGCTCGAAGATTTTCAATCCCGAACACTCTGTGGAAGGAGAGGTATTCTTATTGTTTGGAGGTTCGGTATAGGAGAGTTGTATCTTGAGCGATGTGAGTCTCGGACTCGTTCTGGAGGTCAGGACAGGGACGATGACAGAGAAGAAACTTGACGCGATTATGAAGACGAGGTAAGTTCTTTCATTCGAGAGAGGTCTAAGAGATATTGAGACTAGCAAATGATCAAGAATTCGTGAGGCTTTGGCCTCCTTTGATGACTCGACACAAACGGGAACACACAATTAGCCCACAAAGAAGTGAGCTCGACAGAACAAGGAACGAGTAAAATCGGAAATACAATCGCTCGCAGCTTGGGAATGAGATCTGCCTTGGAAGGTTTGTGTGGTTTCTAAAGTGGCGAGGATACTGAGTGCAGCTTGTTCTGCAAAGATTGCTGCTCCTAGACCTCACGCGCTGAGATGTTGAATGGCAGACAGGCTTTGAAGAGAGGAGGAATGTGAAACTACAATACCGCAAAATAATGTTTCGTCATCACTTGAAATGTCTTACTTGACGCCGAGGAAGTCTTCGTTCTTGCCCAGCGACTGCTTGCTCAGATATCGCAACTCTGCCTCAATGCCGTGCAGTTCGTACTCGCAACTTTGCATCCATTGGATGGCAATGTGCGATCTTTAAATGATATATTCAGACGAATGGGGCAAGCTAGGAAAAGAGGTCCGGATCATTGAGATCCACGAGTCTTGCCATGCCCCCAAATGACCTGATACTACTCTGCCGTTGATGCTTGGTGAACCCGTAAACGAAGTCAACGGTGCAGCTTCTGGGATCTGTGAGAAAGCATCGGAAACGCGGTGGACATTGGGTACAGTCTGAGCTTATCAGTGCTCGTTCAATATTCTGTCAGCCGTAAGGCCCACCACCACCCAGATAGGGCTTTGTGAGCGAAGGTACTCGGCGACCAGTGGGCTGTTGTCACTGGTGATTTGCTCTTCTGGAGGTCGAAAACGAATGGCCCACCATATGCGGCAGGTGGGCTGTGGGTAGTGGAGTCTTCAGGGCCGAAGGCGCTGGGGTGGGCTGCAAATGGCCGTCTCTAGCGAGTACTTGGCGCTCCTTTTGGCTGCTGGAAATCGTGTAGACCTTCTGGACCTCACAACAAACGTTATTCGCCAGCGATGCCAGCGAATGAACAACACCATGATACGACATCGCAGCGCTCGACACAGGCGCCACGCCTTCCCGCTTGAGATCTGACAAGGCTCCGCTTCGAGAGCCGCATAGCCATCGTCTGCCACATCGTTGGTAGTATGGGTTGGTTCTCTAGTGTGTTCTGCAGCTCCGTTGCTGACGGCCTGACAGAAAGCAGGAAGATTGGGAAATCTGGGATGTAACAACCATCTCGCGCTTGTTCACACGCGCAAAGCTTACGACTACCCTCGAGTCTACATTTGGTCGATATGCGATCGTACAGTGCTGCGAATAGCATGAGAATTGGCCGGCGCTTTCGTATTTCGTTGTTCCAATGTCTTGAACATCGACAAGTGTCGTACCTCGGTCAGCCTAATCCTTCGACCCCAGTAGTTTGTCGCAGCAATATTATATGATTCTACTATCTGGGAATGGGAAGTAAGGCCGAGCGGGTCTGGTAGGGCAAATTGGGTAGTCTTTGAAGCTCGTGGCTTAGATATGCTGCGGCTGAGAGAGCGTGCAAGCTCGACTAGTGGCAGCGCTTACAGTAGCGAAGTCTGCCATGCAACTCACACTTGCAAGCCCAAAGAATCCCACATGCTAGTACCCGCTTCTATCTTGGGTAACTTAGCTAGCTGAGTGGCTCAAAGGGTACAGTCTCACTCTCTTTGTGGTCCATGAAGGTGCAAGATAGCTCTTCCACCACAGCCCACGCAGTGCCACATCGTGGAGAATGTACCTAAGAATGGTAGTTTGGGTTTTCAGTCCCAATTATATCCACATGCAGTAGGCTTTTTAAATGAGTTCAGTAGCGAGATTTCAAAGTTAGTTCAGGTAGGATGTATATCTTTAATGTTATGTGGCTGCTGCAATGCTGTTAATACACTTCAGCCAACAGCCATTCGTCGCCGTTCCCGGTTTCAAAGGCTTACTCTCTCAAGATGGACGCCACGCACGACCCTATTGGAGATCTCTTCACAACTCTCAATAAAGACTTTGGGGTCGAGCCACGCTATAGTGAAGGGGTGCTGGACTCGCGGTCACCCTCGTTGTCCATTTATACGGAGTCCATGTCCTCCACATCGACCCTAAAGCCTTACATAGAACCGAGAAAGCCGGTTCCCATATATGATCCAGTACCTATGGACTCGAACTCTTCTCTCGATCTCACAAGAGACAAGGTCATGGAGGCAGGCAACGAGGAAACATCAGTTCCGAAGCGAAACTGGCGGTTTTACGGTACCATTGGCTCTTTAGCACTTCTTAATTTCCTCTGCGCTTTAGACGCCACCATATTATCAGTGGCTTTACCAGTAAGACAATCCTTCCTCACTTACTGATACCAATTTCTAAAAACCACAGACCATTGCCACTGACTTGAAAGGGACTAAAGCCATCCAAGCATTCTGGTAAGCAGCCCTACTTCTCAGCTCCAGTAACTTCAAAGGCCACGAAGTCTATCATGATTGTGCTGACCCTGATATGACAGGTGCGGAATCTCATCCCTATTATGCTCAACGGTATTCCAACCTACTTAGGCATCGTTCTCACACGTCATCGGACGAAAGTCGGTTTTGCTTGCCGGCTTAGCTTTTTCAACCGTCGGAAGCATCATATGTTCTGTTGCTAATAATATCGCGGTTTTGTTGGTCGGAAGATGTGTTCAGGGAGTTGGTGGTGGAAACTTATTGGCAATCACCTACGTCCTGCTCGCGGACTTGGTCACTCTACGAGAAAGAGGCAAGTGGATGGCTCTGATCAGCTTCGCGGTATCGATCGGCAGCGTGACCGGTCCCGTTATCGGCGGGTGCTTTGCAGAAAAAGTGACATGGCGGTGGATATTTTGGATCAACCTCCCCTTGTGTTTGATCGGAGCCTTGGGAATTCCAATGTGTCTTAAGCTGCATCCTAGAGAAGGATCAGTCTGGGAGAGACTCAAGACTTTTGACATCTTTGGCTCTTTTGTCTTCATAGCCGCGACAACCAGTCTTCTCATTCCTATCACTTGGGTAAGTGGCTCGTCAATTCTCTTGATCCTCGCTATACTATTATACTAACAGACATAGGGTGGTGTAATGTACGATTGGGACTCCTGGCATACTCTAGTTCCACTCCTGCTAGGAATCTTTGGTCTTTTAGGCTTCGTCATATATTCCGTCTACATCTCATCCGAACCTCTCATCCGGCGATCACTCTTCAACTCAGCCACTGCCAAAACCGCATACGCCGGAACCGTTCTGCACGGGATAATGGTTTGGTCTCTTCTCTACTACATGCCCATCTATTTCGAGGTTGCCAAGAGCTACACCCCCATCGCATCCGGCATTGCCATCTTTCCCTTTACATTCACCGTCGTACCCGCAGCTGCCATCATCGGCGTAGTGATCACCAAGACTGGGCGCTACAGGCTCACCATCTGGATCGGCTGGTTCCTCACCACCTTCGGCATGGGCCTTCTCATATACTTAAAGCAAGACACCAACATCCCCTCCTGGATATTCCTCTCTCTCATCGCCGGCATCGGAACCGGTATGCTCTTCTCAGCTCAAGGCATCGCAGCAACAGCGACCGTTTCGAACGCGGATCTTCCCTTCTCCGGCGCCATGTACTCATTCTTCCGCGCCTTCGGACAAACCCTCGGCGTCGCCATCGCTGGTGTCATCTTCCAAAACATATTCAAGATAAAGATCCAAAATACTGCCTACTCAGCGTTCGCGGACGAGTGGTCGAGAGATGCGAGTTCCTTTGTGCAGGTAGTGAAGGCGTGGAGGACAGAGGGCGCGGAAGGCCTTATGTGGAGAGTCTAAGGACAGTTTGGATTGTGATGTGTGTGTTTTCTGGAGTTATGTTGCTGGCGAGTGTGGTGTGGATTAAGGAGATTACTTTGGACAGGGAGTTGGAGACGAGGCAGGGATTTAGGTATACCAAGACTAAGAAGTTGTCAAAGGACATGTTGAGTGATGAGAGCACAATTTAGGTATAATCAGGCCCCTTGAACGGGTGAGAACAGATAAGTATGGGATGAGAGGTATTTTGGATTTAGCGTGCGTGGATTGGATAGCGATCATGACTTATGAGAACATAAGGTATGCGATGTGCGGTGATGTAATAAGGGATTGGTTTCAGTATCTACCTTATATAAGTATCGTCTGCAAAGCAATATACCAGGAGCATTTAAAAATGGACATCTCGGCCACTCGTGCGGAGTAGTGAAGTGATAGTCGGTTCGATGCTTTTGATATCGCTCGTTCTGAAAGTAAACATTAGAGAACTAAATCCACGCCAGTGAAAACAGGATATCTCTGATCTGAGAGATATCCTTATTCTCCTCCGAAGCAACACCCTGCAAACGCCCCCATACAACAGAGCTGAAGAAGCGGCAAACGCTACCTAAGCATAATCTCAGTATGGCTTAAAGAGTAGCAACCAGCTCTGCAAGAACACCCTCCGTGAAACCCCACAACAAAGTCGAGTAATCAGCTGCCCAAGCCGCTCCTGTCCAGAAAGTCCCATGTCGTCCCTGCAAGGCGTACAAATCAGTGTAGAAGCCATTGCTGATTGCCTCCGGAGACACCCGCAGGACGCTGGGTGAATGGTCCGAAGTGAGCTCCACCACCGGTGCACCAACGCTCGACAGGTTGAACGTGCCAACGGACGCCATCGTGTTGAGTTCCGAGGTAACGACATTGGAGATATCGCCTGTGCTTGCCTCTCTGTCCCACATGGCTTGGAAGATGTGGTATCCGGGAATTCCCACGAATTGCATATTTTCGATGAAAGGAGCGATGGGGAGATTGTCAGTGGTTCCGGTCTGCGTATTAGTAAGAGAGACATCGTCGGGTACGCCACCTCTCACGACACCACAGTAATAATCTGACCAAGTCCACTGCTTGAACACTGATTCTTCGTGGTGGTCGAGGTAGAAAGGTTCCAAGTTGTCAAGGGTGGGTGGGATTGTGACGAAGAGCTTATTGGCTTTGACGAGCTTCTTTCCGGAAGGCGTCTTGACCACGATTTGTTGGAGGCCGTTGTCGTGGCGGTTGACGGAATCAAGGGTACTGTTGTAGAGCTATGAAATTTCAGTAAAACAATGTTTGCATTAGTGAAGCCGAGAGCTATAGGACATGATTCAGAAGCAAGAAGCACATTCTAAGAGCGACTCTTGAGGAAATTATAACTCCTACTCTCACAAAAGTGACAGTCCTTAAGCGTGCTCTCAATCCATTTCTTATACATCTCGGCTTTTGAGAAATGGGAAAGCGAAGACTACTTACCACGCTGGATCCGAGTGCTGCAGCTGCCTTAAGATAGACTTCGATGTTGACGTGATCAGTCGGGGTCACGAAACCGCCATTGAGTGCAGCCTCGAGGACAGGTATCCCGGCGTTTTGCACAACATAAAGCGTAGTGGCTTCGAGGAAATCTCCATTGGCCGTCACTGAGAACTCGAAGAGCAATGGCACGATAGCCGTGAGATTATACTTGGTGACGAACTGTCCGAAAGGTAAGAGTAGATCGGCAGGAACCGGATTGGGGAGAGTGTAGTTTCCAGAAAAGAGCGTCGGCCATTGCGAAAGTACCCCTAGGTATGTCTCAACTGCAACTGTAATGTCGGCTTGAGTAGGTGGCGTGTAGCCTGGAATTGGCTTTCCGGTCTTGAAGTCGACATATTCAGAGGCGTATGGAGCAGCCGGAGGCGAAGAAATTGCTACACCAAAACGGCCGAAGAAGTTCGATGTGAGATTGCTTCCAATCCAAGCTTGAACACCGTAGTTAATAGGAGCACCGGTATATGGAGAGCCATCATTAACGAAGTAAGTCTGGGTGTGTCCTCCAAGTTGACCAGTTTTTTCGACAACCAGAACACTCTTTCCATAATCCCCTAGTCGAACAGCAGCGTAGGTTCCAGTAGCACCACCACCAACAACACAGACATCCACGGTAATTGTGTCCTGGGCGGAGAAGGTATCGCGCTCAGAAAGTTGAGGAGCTGCATTGCATATCGCAAGCAATCCGAAGCAGAAGACTGCCTTGAGGAGATTTTGTATGGCCATCACTGGAATGTGATCAAGTTTCCTCTTGATTCTAGAGAGGGTGAAAAGGGCGCTCTAGAAGAAGATCAAGGAAAGGAGGTGAAGTAAGACAGAAAAATGTCCCAAATAATGAATAACACTGCCCTGTCCGCTCTTCCCGTCGCGATCTCGGCCCCCAACAAACTTACCAATGAGAGGACGAGCTTGAAATCGCGTTCCCGACTTCGGGCCAAAAAAATTCTGGAGGCGCATATGCAGGGCAACGTGTGGAATGGGATTCTCATCAGCGTCAGCCTCAGAAGGTAAGAAGTTATTGATCTTTCCCAATGCAGAAGCCGTTCCTTGCTTGAATAAGGCACTCTTTTGCTTTCCAATCCCATAAGGCGAGTGACCGCCTCAGTTTGTTAGCCACAGAGACATATCCCCACAATCAAATGGGTGACGAACTAATAATGTTAGCCAGGGCTGTCTGAAGTTTAAACCATTCGACGCCCCACAATATCGTGTATGCGGGAGAGACATGAAATTCTCAGCCGTTCCGGATTGCCCGGATGGGGAAACTTTCAGCCGAATGAGTTGTCAAAGCGGCTTGCTGAAGAAGTGGAGTGCTCTATTTTATGCAAAAGCTTTGTCCCTCTAATGGTTGATTTTTAATGAGAAGTCTACATGTGGTACCCCTTGGTGTATCGAGCTTGTAGAGATAATGTCGATATCTATATAAGATATTAGTGGAAGCAGACAAAGAGTTATTATTTGGCCTACCGTTGTTGATATACGTTCCCACATTCTCAGATGTGAGTCCTCCACTGCATTCAAGAAGAAATTCGCGCTTCCCGGCCCATCTCTTCTTAAGGCTCTTTGCTGCAACTTTCAGCCCAGCGCCATCAAAGTTGTCCAGCATAATTATATTCGCTCCAGCTGCGATTGCTTCATCTGCGGCCTCCTCGCTATCAACCTCGACCTCCACTTTCAGAGCAAAGCCTCCCACAGCTTTCGCTGCCTTCACTGCTTCAGTGATGCTTCCCCTTGCCCAGATATGATTGTCCTTCAACATAGTCATACTCGACAAGTCATGGCGATTCCCATCCACGCCTCCTACAATCATGCCGTATTTCTCGACCAGCCTGAATCCAGGCGTAGTTTTCCTTGTACCAGCAAGTATGCCCGTATATCCCGCCTTCCTGACCAGCTCATCCATCATTCTCGATTTCGTCGCCACTCCCGAGCATCTGCTGAGCGTATTGAGTGCTACTCGTTCTCCTAATAGTAGCTTCCGCACAGGTCCTGTGACTGTTGCAACGGCGATTTTGCCCGCAGATCCAGGGTCCACAACTGAGCCTTCTTTCAAATGCCATTTGACTGTGCAGCTGGCTTGGGCGAAGATTTCGTCAAAAAAGGGAACGCCGGCCAAGATTCCTTTCGATTTTCCGTAGAGAGTAGCTGTCCGCTCGCTATCGCCAACTACAAATCCGCCATAATCGAATGAAGGGGTGTCCTCTGCGAACCAAGCTGTGATCTGGGACTTCCAGTGTATTGGAAGGAGGTCTGCAGGGTTTCCGTGCTGGAGTGCCATCTTTGGTGATGTGTGACAAGTTGGATTATTCTGGCGTACGAAGATGAGCACAGAGGAAAGTAAGCTTCTTTGCAATTGTGAAGCAAGGGTTGCGAGTTGGTTACTGAGGAGTCATTATGAATCAAGCAGATGGAGGGGTCGGAGCAAGTCGCTCGCTTTTTCGGAATTTGAAGGAGCTTCAGTTCCCTGACGATTGCAATCACGTGCGACATGTGCATGGTCTAAAAACAATTTTAGTATTTGTTCGATTTTTTATATTAATAAGCCAAGAAGTATTGGTTTATGCAACAAATTTGTCTCAGATCAGTTATTGCAAAAGCATGGCGGCCACTTTGGAAGCCCCCCTCAGCATCCTTAGCCGACGACTCTCCAGCACGAATTTAAGGTACTACTTAAAGAAAACCTTTAGATCATGACTAAGTGTTTCACGGATATTTAAAATGTTTCAAGATACACGATAGGCACTGCGAGGGTTAGCAAAATGAAGTCTGAGATGCACTTCCACTCACTCATAGATAACCTCTGCTCCTTTCCTCATCCCACTACCAACCCACATCCCACAATTCACCTTGTCTCGATATCTCTCATCTCCAGTCTCCATATTAATAAACAATCTGAACTTGTAACTATTTGGATCAACTTTATCCGCCAATTCAGGATCAGCAAGTTGAGCGAGCACTTCTGGTGAACCCGTCCTCCATCCATGAGTTTTGATAACAACGTGGGCAGGTGGGCTGTCGTATGTCTGAAGAATGTAGTTGGTCTCCAAATGAGCAGAACCATCTGGTATTATAAGTTGGCTGTCTTGGCCTCCAGGCTGCTAAACTGTGAGCACTGGGCTGAGAAAGAGCCTGAGCGTGGAGTGATACTCACGAGGACTATTCCAGATCCCCAGGAACCAGACCATGTTCCGCCGGTGAATGAAATCCAGTTTCGATGACCAAATGGTGTTGGGCCAACTGAGATACGGGGATTGAGGGTAACAGACATGCGAAAATCAAGACTTAAACTTGGGTGTGGGAGAGAAAGGCTTGGGTGGGGGTAGTTGGACATATGATCTGTTGCTCGAGGAGTGCTTCCAGACATTTTAGCTCAGATTACAGAGAATAACAGAAAGGGTTAGAAAATTCCTGCTTAGGAAAGATGTTAAAGGTAGAAAGGAAGAAGCAACTAAGAGCTGTTCTGGAGTTCATTGCATAGGATAAAATATGAAGGGCCCACTTACCACTCTTCGTCGTCCTTGTGCACATATCCTCCACTGAACATGAAAGGCTGTTGCTCAGTACTTGACATCCACGGTGTGGCATTCTTTCGTGTCTGTGTTGGATCTGCTCTCCAGCCTACACACATCCGAGGATCGCTAGGATCCATTTCGTTCTCTGTTTCGAGAGCTCCCCTCAAGACATTGGGACTGTACACCTTCCAGCTTGAGTCCATAGGTTCTTGCTGTGCCGGTTCCTCTGAGGGAAGAGGTCCTTCCTCGACCGGGATGTGTGGAGGCAACTGAGTCAAGTATCCTCTCCAACCTGAATAGACGCCGGGCTCCATTTTGTAAAGGTGGCTGGGGAGAGCTACGTGACTCAAAAAATGTTAAGAAAGGTTGCCTGGCTCAGTAGCCGAGATCACGGATAAGTGATTGCGAATAGTCAATGTGGGGAGTTTGGAGGTCTTTGACAGGGAAAATTTTCTGGAATAGAGAGATTGAAACCTTTGTAAATTATAGGAAGATAAGAAAGCAACAATATACAACAAGTTCCATGCATATAGAGTACACCAGGAGGAATAGGGGCTGTTGAGTTAATCTTCAGTCATGTGTTAGAAAAGTCGCAGCACGTGTGGAAAGACGCTATAGGACGTATATATTAAAATAAAGAATTCCTACCTCTTTTCCGATTTTTCCTTTCTCCCCCCTCTCCCCCTTCTCCAACCCTCTCTCTCTCTCTCTCTCTTTCTTTT
>AYLM01002985.1:0-67290 GCA_001625345.1 Cairneyella variabilis
ATTCCAAGCCTATCTACGAGAAGAATCATTTTCCATGTCTTTCTGGATGTTTATGGCAGATAGATATCCAAATGCTGACATGTTTAGTAGTCCAGGCCACAAGAGAGAGAAGAGCGGAAGCCAAATGTCACCTATGGTCGGGAACAACTCAATCCCACAGTCGTCTCCTCTACGAAGCGGTCGTCCCTCCTTCTCGACTTATATGCCACCCCCAGACATTCGACGTGAAGCTCCCATTGATCCTGCACTTGCAGCAGAAAGTCTCAACCAAACGAAGAATGAACGTATGCAGGAGCAGGGCTATAAGGACGCAATTAAGGCTTGGTCTCGGTTCAGATTTGTCCGAGCTGGATGGTTCACTCCTCCGGAAGCAATCGATTATATTGACTACTACTACGAATACCTATCTCCGCTTACGCCGATCTCACCACCAACCTTCCGTGACCCAGGAACCCACCCAACCCTTCTCATCGAAGAACCAATTCTGACAGTCACTCTGTTGACCATATCAAGTCGTTATCGACGTATGCCTGGTGCTGGCGGCCATTGCAGATCACACGCGATTCATGAGCAACTTTGGACCTATCTTCGTGGCATGATCGAGAGATGTCTCTGGGGGCAGGAGGCGTTTGGCGGTGGCTTTTGCGGATCAGGTGTAAGCGAAGAAGCACAAACTTCTAGCACTGCTCCTTGGCGAGGCTTGAGAAAGGGAAGTCTCCGGACTCTAGGGACCATCGAGAGTCTCATGATTCTTACTGAATGGCATCCTCGAGCTCTTCACTTTCCGCCTGCTGAAGCTACCGATGAGCTCATGCTCCCAAGCTATGATGGGCCAGACACTTACAGCACTGATGATGAGAACGGCCACCCAAGACTCAGAGGAGTCGGCGGTAAGAGAATTGAGAGTTGGCTTGAGCCTGCTTGGAGGAGTGATCGGATGTGTTGGATGCTCCTGAGCACAGCCATGGGACTTGCTTATGAGCTTGGCGTCTTTGACAATATTGAAGAGCTGCTTGCATCAGGCGGTGAAATGACCAGACCTGAGTACGATGATGAAGCATATCGACTTCGAGCTGCGCGGATCAAGCGACTTCTGTTGATATATGTCACTCAACTCGCAGGTCGTCTAGGATGGACTAATATGGTGCCTGAGAATTTACGAGTTACTGATCCAGCTTTCGCACCTCGGAAGAGAAGAGCTTCCATAGATGGCAAGACTCCCGACACTAACACCACCGTCTCAACTTTTAATTACATCCCGGATCTCGAACTTGACGATCAGATTATTCACTGTTGGGCTGGCATCAGCACTGCGATGCGTATTGGCAACGAGAAACTCTTCAAGACGAGACAATACACTACGAAGATCATCCAAGATGGAAGCTACACCGAGCTTCTGAAGGAATTCCAGCCAATGCTGGGGGCATGGAAGAAGGAATTCGAAAGATTCCGCCTGCCACCGTACATCAAACATATCCTCACTATTGAGTACGAATATGTCAGAATCTACGTCAATTCCCTATCACTTCAGGCAGTAGTCGAACGTTGTACTAGCAATGCGGGCGGAACAGCAGGGAATACAGCAAATGGAATGACTACTGGTGCTGTGCTTTCTCCGGAGACTCAAAATTATTATGGCAGATTGCCTCTTGCCAGCTTGGGTGGCCTGATGCCAACGGATCATGGTTACTGCAGAGAAGTTGTCGATGGAAGTCGAAGTCTCCTGAAAACTGTCGTGGAAGGTCTTCTACCTGGAGATTTCCTTAAGCATGCTCCAGTACGAACTTATTTCCGCATCATCAGTGGTGCGATGTTCTTACTGAAGACATTCGCCTTGGGAGCGTCAAAGAGCGATGTTGAGATCAGTATTGGACTTATGGACAGAGCAGTTGATGCGCTTCGCAACTGCGTGGTGGATGATGTCCATCTGGGAATTCGTTTTGCCGACCTCCTCGAAACGCTCACGTCCCGTCTTCGAAGCCGATTCATCAGTGCGCCGCCAGCCAACCCGCCTCAAGGTGGCGGCGCTGGAAGTAGGAATCGTAGTCCCGTCGTCCATCAGGAGCATGATTCAAAGAGAGAGAAGACGGATCAGAATCAATCGATTCGGGACTGGAATGCTGCAACACCGAATTATGGCATGGGTGGTCAAGGTTAGTAAATGTTTTCATCAATGTTCTCACAAGTCTAGATATCTCATGCACCAGGATGTCCCACATATCTAGATATCTCATATACTTGGATGTCTCACGTATTTGAGTATCTCACGTATTTGGATGTCTCACATTCTTGGATCTCTCAACCACTTTTCAGATTTGCTTACTCCATTATTGTAGACCTCAACCTCTCAGCAACCCCATATGACGTTAATGCCGGCTCTTTCTACCCTACTAATAGCGCTACTGGCGGTACGCCTCACTACAGCGGCAGTAACTACGGTGGTGGGAACGAGATTTCTGATGTCTTTGGCGGAGGTGCGGACTGGAACGGAAATAGCGAGATGTGGTACCTGCCTGCCGGTCCTGCTTTCTTCCAAAACGTCAATGACCAAGGCGTCACGCAAACCGCGGAAGGAGTGAACGTCGGTGGCATGGATTTACTCGATTTTATGGCACTCGACAGTTTCCCGGGGATCGGTGAAGGTAGCGGATTCTGAGATTTTTTCAGACGTGGATATTTTACGTTGCTAGTTGGTTGTGCTCGACTTGCTAAGCTCAGCGAAAAGTGTGATTTTTTTGGGGGGCTTTTTGCAAATGTACGGAGAGGGTGGGTCTAGCAGGGCGTTTGGCGTTTGATATTGCTTGTGGGGAGTGAAAGTTGATGTTGAGTATGTAGGTACACGGTACTAAATGAAGACACGAATTGCATAATTTGTGCAACGTTCAAGTGATATGTGATTTGACTATAGGCTACATCGCGTGCTACCTGATTCCAGTTATGGTGGGAGCCACCATCTCAGCTCAAGATTAGTCACACCTTGGCTGAATGACCCGATATTACGGCTTGAGCGTGGTCAGGTCGTCGGTGAATCCTGGATACTCCTCAGTCCAGAGCATTTGTGACTTGAGCAACGAGCAGCGGTCAAGATGTGCTGCGCACCGTTGACGCAACTTCGTCTTTCTCGGATGTTGTGATTCAAGACCGTCAATATCACCAGCTATCGAAGTTTCCAAAGCCTCCCGACTTTACTTTCTTCTTCACTGGTTCCTCGACGATGTCATCGTCCGGAACGTATTTACCATTGCTTGCATCTGCCGCCGCCTTCAGATACTTGCCCACGCCTCCCGACTGCTCGCTTGGGACCACAGTACCGTCTGCTCTGAGTCTCTTGCCTGTCCAAGTGGTCTTATCATCCTCTGTTCCCCCTTGCTTCTTAATCTCTTCTTTTTGCTTCTCCTGCTCATCTTTCTCCTGTTTCTGTTTTTGGAACTCTTCGAATGGATCCACGAACACTACCACATTCTCCATGACAATATCGTCTAATGGCCTGTTGCCATCATCTCCGGGCACATTCTCGAGTTTCTGTAACACGTCCATACCGCCAACAACTCGGCCGAAGATGGTGTGCTTTCGATCCAGGTGTTTTGCCGGCTTGTAGGTTATGAAGAATTGACTTGAATTGGTGTTCTTTCCCTTGTTCGCCATACTCATAACACCTCTTGAGTCATGTGTTAAAGGCCCATCGAACTCATCGTTGAAGTTCTTTCCCCAGATACTGGTTCCTCCCTTGCCAGTTCCAGTAGGATCACCACCTTGAATCATGAAGTTGCGTATATTTCTGTGGAACTTTACGCCGTTGTAGTAGCCTTTCTTCGCTAGCTGAACGAAGTTCCATACAGCTCTGGGCGCAGTCTCGGTCTGTAGTTCAATATTTAATGATCCATAGTTGGTTTCGATTCGTGCATAACCCTTGATCTTGACTCTCTTCGGTCGGAGCATATACTCTTCGTCGGTAAGCAGCGCTCTCTCGCCGCTCGTCTCGGGGGTGAGTCCAGTAGATGTGAAACTCGCTGCTGCCTTTCCAGTTGTGTACTGTGCAGCATTATATGCCGTCTTCTTCTCCTGGATCAAAGATTGCCTCGGTGCCGTGTTCGTCTGTCCAGTCTTGGCCAAAGCCTTCGACCGATTAACGTCACCACCAGCTTCTCTCTCTCTTCTCGCCTTCTCAACCGCCTCTTTCGCCCTCAGCACCTTATCCCCAACCCGTCCCAGCGCATC
This sequence comes from Cairneyella variabilis, assembly GCA_001625345.1. Classification (NCBI taxonomy): domain Eukaryota; kingdom Fungi; phylum Ascomycota; class Leotiomycetes; order Helotiales; genus Cairneyella; species Cairneyella variabilis. The sequence continues at coordinate 4,219 of AYLM01002985.1, forward strand.
GATATTCACACTTCCCTTCAGCCTTTCCTCTTCCTGCTCCTTACTCAACACTGCCTCTCCATCCTTCAAAAATTTGAACTTACTCAAGTCCCTACTCTCCACGTTCTGCGGATCCTGTAGCGTGATGATATCCGACCTGCCAAACTCGCGATCATCCACAAGATCCAGCCACATCTTCGCCTTGATATTGAGTCTCTCCACAGTGTCCCACGCAAACACGTTCGCCTCGCTCCCATGTCTGATCGCCACGATATGCGTATTATCCGTAAAGACCTTAAATGTAACTGGATCTACCATCTCGCCCTTCCCCTCACCTAGCCCGCCGCCGCCATCATGCGCGTCTGTGTCGCCATTGCGTGCGAAGTTCAGCTTGATCAGGTCCTTGGATTTGAGGGGCTTGCCGTCGATAGGGCTCGTACCGTGCTTCTCGAGCCATTGGCTAATGATCTCGATGTCGAATATTGTGCCTGAGGGCGTGCAGACGGGGTGTTTGAACGGTTGGAGACTCGCGGCGCAAAAGTTGAAGGGAAGGCGTTTGAAGGATGCGCCGTTGGGAGCTTTGGCTGAAACGTTAGAGCCGGCGCTCGCGGAGTAGGCATCGGAGGAGGACCATTCGGAATGGGTGATCTGTATGCATTGTTAGCTCTGGGAGACTCTAATGTCATGAACAGCAAAGCCCAGGTTGCTATGCTCAAAGGTAGGGAGGGTACGTACGTAGAGTTTATCTGTGCCTATTTGCAGAATAGAGAGTCAGTGATGCTTGATAATAGCCTGATTAGGAGTGCGACCTACCTTTCCCCATATTGCTGTGAATTGTGCTGCATCTGGAGTTGAGGTCAGGAAAGTGTCTTAAAATATCAAGAATCCGAGGATCTAATCTTATCGGAGGCGGGAAACATGCCCCACATTTTAACCTCACCTTGAACATCAACCTCACTTGCAACTCTTCATACTTCTTGTTAATTTCCATAACCCTGATCCAACATCTCTCGACTCTTTCTACTCTCCGTGGAACTGGACCTTAGAGCTAGTTGGCCGCTTAATTCTGCCATGTCTCTACAAGTACTACACCTGAGAGCAGAGAAGAAAGCAGTGAGATGGGAGCGCATGGAGCATGAAGCAGAATCTGTTCACGACTTCTTCACTCAGCTGTCTGTCCTGTTTGATGAAATTTGACCTAATCTTCAAGTGAAGCTGGCAGGATGCAGGTGATGGTATTTCTATGACTTGCTATTTAACCTTAGATTATGTTTTACTTTTCAAGAGTACGCCTCCTCTTACCCTTTCGTACTACTGCCCAACCCGTATTGTTCCTTGTTATCAACGGCTAAATCCCGATATCGGCCTCCTCGTCGTTTCTTCTTTCGTCAACTAGAACAGGAGGAAGTGCTTTCTCATTCTCGACCTCTGCTACAACCTTTCTAGTCTTGCCCCAGGCAAAGTTATCCATATTCCACAAAGCATACAAAAGTACAAGGATATTAAGGAACGAGCCAAGAAAAATATATATGAAGAGCCCAGTAAGGTATTGGATTCGTTCTCGTACACCTCGTGGGCACCAGATAACAATCAACACATAATAGATCATGGGAATGATCATCACAGATGCAAAGGAGAGGATGAGCCACCATTCAACAACTATAAATATTGGGTCAGTCTAAGCACTGTACTTCCGGAAACAAAATCACTCACAGGTGCAAGCTTTCATGAAGCTTGCTATGCTAGCGATGATAAAGGGGTTGAGAAACCAAGTCACAACGTTCCCAATTGCGAGAATGCGCTCGAACCAATTCACACCAGGCGCGAACATCAGGAAAAGATCGTTCGAAGTGGCTCCGAGCGTCCATCGTCTTCTCTGCGACAGGAAAACCGACCACGAATGCGGCACGTCGGTATATGCTCGGGCATTAAGAGCTTGACGAGTTCGCGCTTTTGGTCTTGCCGACAACATCAGACATACATGATTGCGATCTTCGCTAGCGGTTGCTCGGAGCTGCTTGAGCATGTGGTCTCTTGGAGTCGGGTAATATCCGAAGAGATCAATTAGAACATTATCGCCACATGTCGTCTCGCAGATTTTCAGAAGCTGGCAACAACCAGGCAGACAGGAGACCTTGTGTGTAGCGACGGATTGGTGCAACCGACGGAGACGTTGGGAGATCGTGTACTCCGATGATTGGTACAATGACCAGAGATCCCAATTTGCCTTTGAAAAATCCACAGCAACATATCCACAAACCCCCATAGTGTTCGGGTAGTGGGACTGTTTGAGAAGTTCGAAGATGCATTCTGGGGCGAAGACGGTATCGGCATCCATTCCAATCAGCACGTCAACATTCGAAATCCCCCCGTCGATCGCAAGAAAGCTTCCAAGGACGCCGAAGAAGTACGGGGAAAGCAATGTTGCCGGTCGGCTGAGGCGAATATTGAAATTGTACAGGAAAGACCTGATCAGGATGAGACTATCCCGTTTGCCCTGGTTTTGCTCCTTGATAATGCAGCAATATGGCATTCCACCATACGACCCCTTCTGAACGACGATGTCCATCATTCGTCGTTCCCATCCGGTGTAAGCGTTAGAAATCCGCTCTCTTGACGTCCGAACGGTGAGGATATCGTCCAGAAGATAATCAGCGGTGGTCTTTTCCATCCCCGCCCCGCGAACTCGTCCATCGCAGACGATCATGATCGCTTTTCGGTGTTCATCAATCTTGATTTGCTCAACTAGCGAGTCGAGTGACCTGGTACACTCTTCCAGGGTTTCATTGTAACACGGTAGGAGTAGTACCATACTCTCTGGCGACGCTGGCATTTCCTGCTTCTCCGGTACCACCTTCCGGAAGAGGATATGACCAATCACGGAGAAAACCATTACACAGTTCAACGAGACTGTGATGGTGATGAATGGCAAGAAAATGTAATAGTACCTCGAAAACCACCAGGTGCTGAAGATGAAGAGGGCGCTTTCGATGATTTAATTTTAGTCGAGATTCAGCAATTTCAATTTCGTCGACTTACTTGACAGACAGAAGAGTCATGTTCATTATCCACTTGGTGGCGAATATTCTCTTCTTTCCTATCTTGATGCTTTCCTCGGAGCGGTCTACTGGTGGATCCGCAGGCCGTCTTCGAACAAGCGATGATAAGTAAAATCGGCCGCCAGGTAGAGATTTCGTTTCTCTTGATGGCAATGTCTCTCCATCCGCGTATGAAATGCTGAGACTATCGGGGTCTGGCGCAGACGCTCGAGTTGGGTCATTTGGAATAATCGGCCTTGGACGTGGTGTTGCTGGGTGATATACAGCAGGGGGTGGGGTGGGGTCTCTAAAGGGATCTGAAGCAGCTGAGGATGCAGGTGATGGCGATCGTGACTGGAATGGATCCATTTTTGAAAGTCAGGGAAGTTATTAGTCCAAGGAAATTGATCAGGAAGATGCTAATCCGATCGAAATGTGGTTTAGAAAAAGTGTTGAGGGCTAAAAGCGAGGTGCCCATGGTGACGGGACAGAGCCCTTTTATTGAAAGCTTCTTTTAGTGCTTCATCGCTACCACCGAAGTCGAGAGTCATCTTTCTCGCTTTACATGTCATGATCTGCGGTCCAGCCCAGCAATTTAGGGCCCGGATTCGCAAAAATGAACATGAGCCGGGTTGTCCAGGAGGTCGCAAATGTACTCTCGAAATAGAAACGAAGTCCAGAGCCACGAGCGGGCAATTATTCTGTACACAATTCATAGAGAACAGGGAATCGAATCTCCGAAGTCTTCAATCCATAGCTGCATGATCCATTACTGGATTTCCCCGAGATCTCCAAGTCATACAAACACCAACCCGGCGTTCTGGAAGTGTGATTCGGGTGGCACCTCTGGGGAATTAGGATGAAAGGCATCTGCTCGAAAAAGGCGTTCTTCTGGATCCACAGGCTCTATGGAATCTGGATCTGGGGTGACGAGCATCCGAGCCTTCACATCAAGTAATGATTTGCAGCTTGCAATATGTTCACTGATCTTGTTCCAAGGCCAAGTCTTTCTGTAGTACACTACCTTTCCCTTTTGGACAAGGCTCGGCTAATTGTCGTGCTCCAAGCGAACGCCTTGACCAGGTCCGGAATAGAAGGCTGAAGTCGTTGTTACCCAGTCATATTGGAAAAGTCTTTCGATGCTTTTTTTGTCCCGCAACAAAGTGATAGCTCATATCTTCTGGGCGAGGCTTCCCGAAACATTGGCTCCTGTGTTGTGCACCCCCATTACTGCCATACTTCGCACTTTTCCATGACTGTCGTTCTTCATCCAATGGAATTTGGACAAAATTCCAAGAGAAGAATGCTTTGCCAAGACGTCACCCGGACAGAGTCAGTATGGTTCTCAAGTGTCTATTTCTGGAAGAGTTACTCTACACTCTGTCCAACTTTGTCTCCCCCAGCCTCATGCCCAGTCCGTGGCCGGAAATCGTTAAGCATGCATCTCCAGATGACTCCAGCCTCCAGTGTTGCTTTCCTAATAGAGCATTTAGTGCGAGGCAGAATCAAATGCAGTGGTCCGTTGAGAAGCACTATGCATGAGTGATGATTGTATGTTCAAGCTCTTGGCAGAGGCAAATCTTAAAGATGAAAGATTTATAGGAGGCTCTTTCCTCTCTCAAGGTCTCTCAACATCTTCACCAAAGTTCATTTCAAGCAGCTATGCTATCCTCTACCATCGTTGAGTCACCCTCTAGCATGCCTATACCATTCAAGGGCAAGAAAGTGCATTGGAAGATAGACCTAATGTGCCGTCCTCGACACCTCACGCCGCCTCCCGATGAAGACTTATGCCACTACTTCGACTCTGCAAAGGAGGTTCCTCTACAGCCTACAGCCACAGATGAAGAGCCTCTCGTAGCGGTCATCGGCGTAGGATACGTTGGATTGCACCTCGTGCAAGCATTCTCCCGTTGCTATAAAGTCATTGCCTATGACACTTCGAAGGAAAGACTGGCATCAATTGTTGATCAAATACCATGCAACTCGAAGCTCACCTACATGACAACGAACCCATCAGACCTGAAACGCGCCACTCACTTCTTAGTCTCCGTTCCAACACTCCTGGTCCCTGGGACATCGGTTGTGGATACTTCCTACCTGAGATCGGCTCTCAATACCATTTATACTCATGCTCGGGTTGGTTCTACGTAAGTCACGAATATTCTGATATCTCTGGACTTTTTGTTAAGGTGATTACTTACAGCATTGTTATCGAGAGTTCCGTTGCAGTAGGCATGACTCGAAGCCTGCTAGGCAATATCGTTCGAGAGCGTCGTGTTATGGCTGGCATGAGCCCAGAGGTAAGAACACACGTACCCAAACGCTACATAAGCTAGAGACTGACAGCCTCAAAAGCGTGTCGACCCAGGCCGCATCTCTCCACCCGCCCAAGCCATTCCCAAAATCATCTCTGGGCTCGACGACCTTGCTCCCAACTCCCTCCAATCCATCCAGCGTCTCTACGCTCCCGTGTTCAAAAACCTCGTCCCAGTCTCCTCACCTGAAGTCGCGGAGATGACAAAGCTGTACGAAAACTGCCAGCGAATGATGTGCATCGCCTACGCCAACGAAATGGCTGACGCCTGTCGCTCACTCCCGACACCCATTGACCCTTTTGAAGTCTCGAGTGCTGCTGCTACTAAGCCCTTCGGCTATCTTCCATTTTCGCCATCGGCTGGAGTGGGCGGTCACTGCATCCCTATTAATCCACATTACCTGCTCAGTACCAGTGACTTCCCGCTTCTGAAGAAAGCAACAGAAAGCATGACTCGCAGACCAGCAGCACTTGCAGATAGGGCGATGGAAAGACTCCAAACGAAAGGAGAACGCGGTGAACACCGCTGGACCAAAGTCCTGGTCGTTGGTGTAGCCTTTAAGCCTGGGCAAAGTGTGCTCTCCAACTCGCCTGGTGTGCAGATGATCAATCACTTGCTTGATCGTTGGGAAGCGTATGTGACTTTCGCGGACCCGCTAGTCAGGGCCGAGGCTGTGCCACAGTCGCCGAAGTTGGATGAGGAGACCGAGTGGAATGTGGAGGGATTGAAACAGTTCGATCTTGTTATTGTGGTGATGAAGCAGGTGGGCTTAGATTTTGATGTTCTGGAAGGACTGACTTGGAGTGATACTGTTGTTGAGTGGTGTTGTCAATGATGGCATAGATGTCTCGGTGACTGAATTCTCCGCGGATGCATTGTATCTTTACCTTTGTCATTTTAGATGCTAGTGTTTACAGCGTTGGGGTCCTCGAAAATGTTATGGGATTATAAATCTTTGAATCCCTGCTGTGGAAATTAGTGACCGAGTCCCTTATAGGACTCCTATAAAATAAGCTTAAATTCTCTGCGTCGATAGTTCATCACAGTTAGAGCAGTCCCTAGTCTCTTAGCCCTTCGATTCTCATCCTGGACATTCATATAGTGCTATAGTGAAGATGCTAGGTGTAATGCGAGGTCGTACCTGCCCTATAACTCATAATCAAAAAATATGCGTGAAGATCGAATGAAGTATTACTTGATTGAACGGTCTATGAACAAAGGAGATGACCTGAAACCACAAGACTGGGTATGCAGAACCCCCCTCAAAACGCCAATGCTAAGCTCAACCCATATCATCTCAACATCTATGTGTGATAGTAGTACAGTCTTCTTTTCTCATCCACACATCCATTATATCCGACCCCCATACCTGCTCACTTGCGTGCAAACTGCTGTTGTTGCTGCATCTCCATATCGTTGTTCTTTTCCGGCATGAAGCTCATGACAATGCGCCCAATGATCGTTCCCTTGGCAATCCTTAGGGCCATATTATCGCTTTTGGGTTGTCTGTATTGTCGTCCCTGGCCAATTGCAGCCATGTCCGAAGAAGCGGCGCTAGGAACCTGTTGGTGTGCTCCCTCAACGTGCTGGATCTTCTCAATTTTCTTGAGCGTCAAGCCTGTGACCTCGAAGATAAGGACAACCGCAAATTCCTCGATGAGCGAGACACAGAGAAGAATAGTAGGGCTACCGACAAGCAGGTTGAAGCTCTTCTTGGTTGTGAAGGTGCTCATGCAGCTATACACCAGACGAATGAGTAGGAAGGGGAGCGAGAGCGCGACGGCGGCAAAAAGACGGTGCTCTCCTGGCTCCGCGTGCGACACGTGGAAAGAGGTGAGAATCATAGTGATGATAAGACCGATGTATGAGACAAGGAAGAGTGCAGTGCCGACTTTGTTGAGCGAGCCTGGATGGTAGACGCCAGTGCTTGTGTATGAGTTCGCAGCATCAATACCGCCCACAATACCGAGAATCAAGCCGACGAGGATAATAAGCTCAATAAGTCTCAGAGCTCCGGGTTTGACGAATGTATCGCGGGATTTGTGGATCGAGTCTAGCAGTCTCGAGAGCAGTCCAATAGCCGCGAGTTCGAGAGGTGAGAGACCGACGTTGTTGAGGATTGCGGAGCCGCTGTAAAGGCTAATGTTTGTAGGGTCTGAAATTGTTGCGAGCTGCATGCAGGGCCCAATGATACGCGCGAGACTGAAGATGATAAGGAAATACCAGCCCGAGCTGCGTCCAAATCCATGGCGTATTGCGAGGAAGATAGCGATGGCGAGACAGGGAACATAAACAACGATTTCGGCGATGGAGATGCCGTTGCGGTAGTCGAGAGTCATCTTGACAGTTGGAGAGGAAACAAACAACTAATTGCAGAGGAAGGTGTTGTGTTGACTTTTGGAGACTTCAAAGATTCGCTTTGCAGATGCGATTGCGATTGGACTTTGCAGTGAAGAAGTTGATGAGACTGGATTGGATGCAGGGAAGAGAGCAGACAGAGGAAACGAGAGAAATATATACAAACCGACGACATCAAGATTGCCAACTGCGAACATTTACTACGTGCGTTGTTAATGCAATCCCAGCCCAACACGGAAGCGCAAGCCATTCCTAATCGGGGTCACTGGAAGTTGGGATAGACATGCAGGGCTCAGCCTCCGCAAAAATTGCTGCTGATTAAGGTGACCACAGTGCGGCACTGGTTGCAGCCCCATGGCGCCAGCTCCCGTTTTAGGCCATGGTTGAGTAGTGAGCGCAAGAGGACCAATCATCATGAATCCCTCGCGGTTGCTGCTTCGACGTTGGGTAGAGCCCCTAGATTTCAGCATCGTGATATTGTTTCCAAACTCACGGCGGCTTTCTCTGGTGGGCCGTGGCAGCTATTTGTGGAGCTTTGGCGTTTGGGGCCTCTCTCTTCGCGTCGGAGCGAAATCCTCGCGCTTGGAGACTTCCTTCAAGCTCAATGAAGTCGCTGAGGACGCTCGCTTGCTACGTTTGTGGCTTGTCTTCAGGTTCTCGCCATGAAGTTGGGAATTTTTGAGACGGAATCGAAGCGTTTGGCTGGATCTCAGTGTCTGTCGGCTGTGAGGCGGAGTACCCCGTATGAGGCGTTGAGGACCGGTACCGACATGAAACGCTTCGTGCTCATGCTTGATGACAGAAGAAAGTGCTGACTTCTGAGATCTATGGACGGGAAGCCCCGAAGAGAAGAGCGAATTGATGACCTGGAAGCGGTACTTTTTTCCGTCATGTTTCGAGAAACCTCAATGGAGGTAGGTGTTGTGGCTCAGCCGAACGTAGAGGTGGTCGAATTGGGCTTAGCGTCACGCCTTGCCTGATCTGGATACCAGTGCGAGAGACGTCCTTTCCTTCTCATCTGACATTGTTATCAGATCTCAGCCTTCGGGGAGTCCTGAATGGCGACACTTTCAAGGAAAGATACTCGTGTGTTGAATAAGCACTTGTGGCACAGCTTCAAGTCTTGCGTATACATTCATTTTACGCCCTTCAGCGTCACGTCGTTTGAAACCCACGTGAGGGTTGAAGTAGCGCAGAAAGCTCGTCTTCTTTCTGCTTCGAAGACATTCAATTTATACCAACAACTGTTTGCATGCTCGGTATCCGATTCACCTTGAATTTCTCGTCCTTTGTAGCCGTTCCGGTGTTCAGTTTCTGATCGCCGGCCCGTGTGAACGCCGAATCATGGTCTATTGCGGGAAGCCATCCAAAGGGTACAAGAACTGCAGACAGAGGAAGATCCAGGTGAGTGGTAACCCCTCCACTTATATATACGCCCACAGCAGCAAGCCATCAGGACAAGGTTCGAGATTGGGGAAGCTCGGCGACGGCTGTCTCGGTTGATACGCTGTTTCGTAATCGTTAGCTATATCAAGAGCGAGAGCGTGGCTGACGAGCCACAAACCGTGATCAAGCTGTCCCATGCTGCCGGTTAATGCACGAAAGCCTCGAAGGAATGCCTCGGTCATCGAAATATGCTAGATCTCACATTTAGAAATGAAAGTAGCAGCGTGATCGAAAAAGCCAAGGCGAAATCGAGAAAAACTCCACCCAGGGCCAAGGCGGCATCCCCTCCAGTCCCAAGAAAACGAAGCGAAGACGCTGCATTCACGCTAGTTCCCGTAAGTGCTCCCGAGAGGTTCGATGTTTCTGGAGGCTCTTTGTCTGGAACCATTCTGGATCCCTCCACACTCTCGTTTAGCCCACCCGACTGGCTGAATCAAGATGCGTCGGCTGTGCTACCAACCTTTCCCACCTTCTCGATGCAACCCACCGTAGAGGAACGTGGCATCAATTATTTTATTACCAACTTTGTTGCAGTGCCAACCGGTCCTTATGGGCACTTTAGCTATCTTTGTGATCTTATTCGCGGTGATGGGCTGGATGAAACGCTGAAGGCCAGCATGACTGCCGCTGGTCTTGCTGGCCATTCCAACATCACAAAATCATCAGAACTGATATCACATGCGCGAAAATAATATGCTGTCGCCCTTAAGCACATCAATTCAACACTCAGTTTGCCTTCTGAAGCTGTGAAAGATAGCACCTTGTTGTCTATCATAATCGTCGCCATTTTTGAATTCATGGCAGGAGCTCAACATTGTAAGTGCTTCATAAGTTGTTTCTAATGGGAAACCTTCCTATATCAGCCGCCTCCGAAACAGGAGCGATGATCTATCGCTTCCCATCATATATTCCCGCCTTCTGTCAAAACCTTGCAACGCTAACATTTTTCAGTGTCTCTGAAAGCATGGACAGAGCACATTAACGGCGCAGTGACACTCGTCAAACTTCGTGGCTCTGCTCAACTGAAGAGCAAGATTGACTTTGGGGTGTTCATTCATGCGACTTCTCATTTCATGCTGAGCTGCATGCAAAGGGAGATCGCAATGCCACCCACAGATCATTGAGCTTCGACGGGAAGCGTTCACCTATGTTCCCCAGGACCCAGGCTGGCAGTTTCTTCAGGCCAGCGACGAATGTATTATCTTCAGAGCTGCTGTAAAGACAGGTCTAATCACAGACCCAGAGGCCATCATCTCCATGGCTATTCAGATGGACTGCGACCTCCTCTCTATCTTCACTGACGTCCCTCCAGAATGGATCTATGAAACAGTCTTCACAGACTCGACTTGCGAGTTCGTGTACCAAGGAAGCTATGGCATCTATTATGACCACTGGATCAGCCAAATATGGAACGGAATGAGAAGTGCTCGCATTACGTTAGACGAGACAATCCGCTCCCAGCTCATCGAAGGCATTATGTCTTCGCTACCACGCTTCATGAGTCCCGAGTACACAGCCCAATTTCAGCACTTCACCAAGACCATGCAAATGCGCAACGAGATTCTCCGAAGCGTCCCTCAGCACCTTGGCTTCGTCAACAGGAAACCGTTCCAGAGTCCCCAATTGCACTAAAGCACGCACTCGTCTCCCTCGCAACTCTTCACCTCTTCCACCGGCTCTTTCTCATGACTTCGACACCAGCAGCAACGTCCCAATGTCCTTCACCGACCTCCTCTCAGACATCGATTTCTTCTCACCTCCACCAGCCCCTAACCTGACCAACGAACTATCACGCAACCCCGCCTGCCCAGCGATAGCAGGCTACTTTATCCTCTAGCACATCTTCGTCGCGGGCATAAACCGCGTCAGCACGGCTGAATCGCGAGCCTTCGCCGCCAAAGCCATAACCTTCATTGGCGAAGAGATGGGAATTAGGCAAGGAGCAAACATGGCAGGCTTCATGTTGACAGAGCAGCAAGCGCAGACGCAGATGTGGGAGGGCGCAGGGAAGGGGATTGATGGGAGCGCATTGATGAAGATGCTCGAGATGATGGGTGGGGACGCGGGACCTGGGGCGTTGGCGCCGAAGCCGGTAAGGCCGCTGAGGGAGATGCTGGCTTGGAGAGGAGTGGTGAGCTTTTGGAAACGGTTGCTGCTTAAATATTGTTGAATAGATGATAGATGATAGATGATCTCGAGTATCTGCGGTTATATTTGCGACGCGGGCTGAATTTTCAGACTATACGGACTAGAGCCAAGAAGTAGACATGAAGATTTGGCGTATATGTTAAGGCATCTGCATTAGTACTACCTCACCTTGACACCACTCAACCGGTGAGAGATAAGTCGAGACGGTAGTGTTGTCCGCAACTGCTAACGTAGCAATATTGACTTCTTTGCCGCTTATGTTGAGACCCATCAGATCGGTTAGAATGGGCATTTACTCATATCATTGCTCTTGAGGATTTTGGAAAGATTTTCACATTTCCGTTTTCGTTTTTTTCTATTGCTCATCGAAGTTCCTCAAATGATACCTGTTTCTCGTGATAAGCTCGTAACATGCAGCCAACCCGTACAACTTTTCAGATGAACTCCTCCAACGCCATGCCCACTTCTGGGTATCCACCCATGAACTCATCCCGCTCGAAAATGCAATGTCAGATCTCTCGGACCAGCTCAGTTTAAGCCAAGTTCTGATCCGGCATCCAAAGCACGATCTCCCTATCACCCGTAGCAAAGAAGTTATACCGTGGATTGAAAGCCATGACTGCCGAGTCGCCTTGATACTCCAGCTCGTGCAGTGGTCTGGGATACTTCTCTTGCGCCGTTGCCAGCGTGTCCCATACAAGAACATTCTGCTGTCTCGAGCCAGAGAGCACATATCGCCCGTCAGGACTGAACGTGCAATCTCCCGTGCTCGGCAACAGCGGTTCAGAATTCTCATCACTATGATCTCCCGCACCAAGTCTCCTCGCACCACCCCTCTCGCGAATAAGGCCTGCTTTCAAATGGCCATCAAACGCGTCCAGCAGATAATGACATTGCCCAGTCGTGCCGAGCAGGATATGCTTCCCATCATTCGAAATAGCAAGCTTATTCCACGTCCTAGCGATTGTCTTCGTCATCTCATGACTATGCGGCAAGATATCAAACGTAGAAAACGGCTCCTTATCAAAGTTGCGGAAGTCGTAGAGAAGGATGGCTTGTGCGGTAGGCGACGCTACAGCGAAGACGTTTCCGGATGGGTCCCAGCAAGCCAGGTACGCGCCGTGGAGATTCAGACGTCCGACGGCGTTCTTAGTAGATGCGTCCCAGATGCGTAGCGTGTTGTCTTCGGAGCAGGAGAGGAAGTTGTCTTGACCTGGATGCAGGGCTAGGCACGTGACATTCTGTTCGTGGCCCTCGAAGTATCGAAGGTAAGAGTTGTCATGGGTTGACAAGTATCTGATGGTATCTTAAAGTGAAATCAATACTAGTGTATTCAGATAAAAGTTACAGGGGGAAGTTTAGACGCACTATTGATTTTGGTCGAGGTATGAATTATGCAACCAGAAGCGTGCCCGAACATAGCATGCATGACTCCATACTTTTGACTGAGCAGCGCCTTGTGGTGCTTACCATCTTTGACTGTGTATATTTGCATACTATTGTCACTTTCAGAGGTCAAGAGCAGACCACCTTCAGCATCGAAGTCCAGTGACAGGATTGAAGTTGGCCCCGCGGGCTTGCCCTGGGTTGCGGCAAGCTCACGGCGGAAGTGCTATCATCATCAGCCTTGTCCTTGATGTCGAGAAAGGGGTCGTACCTTAGCTGGCCTAAAGAGAGAAATCATCTCTGAGACTTTGGCAGTTGGCTGAACGACGCTAGGTTTGCTTCCGAGTCCATTCTGACCTATGGGAGAGTCGATCTGCATAGGAGTCGACGACATGATGACTACTTGTCTCACCAACTGCGAAGTGAAGGCGAGTCCGTTCATTTACTCATCGAGGTCGAAGATATTGGTGCAGAGAGCAGAACAAAGCTTGGTTGAAAACGATTGGTCCTGAAGCGACTAGAAGTTCGGAAGGAATTTAAACGCACGGTCCATACAGTAAGTATTTCCTGATTGGGGAATTGGTGGCATTTTTCGATATCTTATACCGGACCGCATGTGCTATTTACCGTGTTCGCAATTTACTTCAGACAGGAATACGCGCGCAGGAACTGCTCAAATAATTTACCGCCTACGACGACTTTAAACACCAAATTTTGCACACGTGACTGACCTGGTTCCTGGCACCTACTTGTACCGGTTTCGGGGACCCTAAGACTGTGAACCTTGCACATCGCATCAAGCTCCGACCCGTGTGGATTTACGTACGGAAACTTCTGGTTGGAACAAATGCGCTCTCAACACAGTCAGCTTCAGAAAACTTTCCAAAGTTTCTTTGCCTCCTGGATCGCATTTATAATTCGGACCTCCCAAGCTGGCGTTGCGATAACATTTGCGGTCAACACCCCTTCTGAGTGAGGGCAGAAGGGGAAAGCTCTGGTTAAGATGGCGACAACTTTAGGGTATGTCGGAAATTTTGGGATGAAAGCACAGCTTCTGATAGAACGAATAGAGCATTCGTTGCTGGCGGCATAGCAGCCTGTGGAGCTGTTACAGCAACGCATCCTTTCGAAACTGTCAAGATCCGGTAGCTACCTCTCATCCCATCTTTTAGCAGCAAGGACTGACAACCCGGCGCAAGCATGCAACTGCAGGGCGAGCTACAACAAAAAGGCCTCCAACCGCGCATGTACAAAGGCCCTTTCCATGGCGTCTCCGTCATCGTCCGTAACGAGGGGCTCACCGGCATCTACCGCGGAATTGGCGCTGCTTACATCTACCAAATGATCCTGAACGGCTGCCGATTGGGATTCTACGAGCCTATACGGCATTCCATTACCTCCACCCTTTTCAATGATCCTAAGACACAATCTCTGGGTATCAATATTTTCGCTGGTGCGACGAGTGGGATATTAGGTGCAGCGGCGGGAAGCCCGTTCTTCTTGGTGAAGACGAGGTTGCAGAGTTTCTCCCCCTTTGCACCGGTGGGCACACAACATCAATACAAGAATGCTGTGGATGGCATGAGACAGATCTTCAAGGCGGAGGGAGTTACCGGCTTGTATCGTGGCGTCGGCGCTGCAATGGTGAGGACAGGCTTTGGCAGCTCGGTGCAACTTCCAACATACTTCTTTGCGAAAAGACGGTTAGTGAAGCATCTGGGAATGGAGGAGGGGCCCGCGCTGCACTTGGCAAGTAGTACAGCTAGTGGATTCGTCGTCTGCTGTGTGATGCATCCGCCAGGTAGAATCACTTGTAACATTTGGAGAGAACGTGAATGCTGACAGTTGTAGATACGATCATGTCTCGGATGTACAACCAAAACGGCAACCTCTATAAAGGTGTTTTTGACTGTCTGGCAAAGACAGTGAAGACCGAGGGTCTCTTCGCTATCTACAAAGGATTCTTGCCTCATTTGGCAAGAATCTTACCCCACACCATCCTAACTCTGAGCTTGGCGGAGCAGACCAACAAGCTGATGCGGAAGTTTGAGAATAAGATACTGCCTGCTTCAATAACGGAGAAGATCTAAGCCGGAGAAATCTAGCTCTTTTGCTCAACGATATGAACAGATGTCATGGTTCGGCATCTTGTCCTGTATATACGGAACCTAGCTTGCACTTAGAGGAGTCGGAGTCCATAAGAGGCTGGTTGAAAAGTTGCGCCAATATTGGCGATCTGGTTGAGATTTTCTTTGTGATTGAGCGTGCATTCAGCCGTTGATAGATCTCGAGCATCCGTAGCATAGAAGACCATCATGTCCATTATCTCTCGCAGCTCGTGCATCCGAATTCTGATCGCCTCCCCACCCGAATATCCCATCAGTTCCTTCAGCAACAGGGAGTCCGCAAAGGCCACAAGCATTGCTCTTCTCGCTTGTGACCGGCTTGAGCTTGCTCGTTGTCCTCACGACATTGGCAACGATACTTGGAAAATTCTCTTCGACGGATTCGAAGTATTGTGCCATGAGATCATCAATAGTAGTCGACTTGGAAGAAGCAGATACATTCGAAGATGGCTCCCGATAGATAATTAAGTCCGCAAGAGAAGGTGTCGTTAGTGAGGAAAATGTCACGAGTTCTTTCTTGAGAAGATCTCGCAGAGGATAATTGAATCCAACCCCATACGGCGACACTCCATCCGAAACTTGCCAAGGCAAAGAGAATCCGCGGCCTTTTGCTGTCTCGGTGAGAGTCTTCTCCGCTAGCTTCGTAGTAGAATCGCCGAACAGAATGCACTCGCAGCTATTCCTCTTCCCAACTTCCACTAAGAGTTGGGTGAGCAGAATCGAAATGACATCTGCTCGGGAGGTTGCTGAAGGCAATGATCCAACGAGGTACTGTAATCCGAATAACCCATTATTCTGGGAGTTGCGCTCAATAGGCTCTGAGACGCCCAAGGATTTCCAATCAATATTGTCCAGGGACAGAGCCTCCTCAAGACCTACGTTAGAGTATGTATGCCTAGGAAATCGAGTCTTGTATTCCTCGAGCAATTTGGCAGCTTTCTGTCTGTCTGAAGGGTCCAAACTCGAGTCAATATGCACCACAACCAGCTCGTATGCGGTTCGACTCATCCGGTCATATTGTGCTTGGAGATGATGGTCGAGTATATGCAAAAGAGAGGCGGACGAAGGCCCAAAAGAAAGCGGGAATAAGAGCTTCCGTGGAGCTTTGGTTATCGAGCCTCGGACCCGGTATGTTTCCATGCGCTTTATAGCTTTTGTTGTGACATATTGAGTAAAGCATTTGCTACACGCACGTTTAGAGTCAGTCGAATATTAGAATTGGTAACGTACTTGCATACTGCCTCTGAGCGAATACTTTGTGTTGCAGGGTCTGCATTACACCGCTTGCATAGAGTATGCGTACCATTTATTCCCAATGTGCTATTTGGTTCTGCCATGCTGTCGAGGAATACTCTGAGGTTTGACGAAGATGTCAATTAATACTTCGCAACAAAAAGTGACAAGGCTTTCGCTTTGCCTCGCTTGGTCCGTGCGAACCGGCTGGTCCCTAGGCGTTACGTTGCCAGTTCTGATTCCAGAGGTCGAGATCCATAAATTTACAAACTGCAAATCCGCAACATTTGTTGTGCTATTCCACTCTCCCTCGGAGCCTGCGGATTAAATCTGGATGACCATATGAAGTGCGACCAGGCTCCGATCTTATCTCAAGCTCTTGACCTACGGACTACCTGATCAGCCTCGAGGCCATTCGCAAGGATGAGGAGCTGGCTCTATGGCCTCCTCCTGGTTGGGCTGTCCATTTTGACAGTCTGCGCGAATGAGATGAAGATGGTCGGTCAATTTTACAGTGAACTTCAAGAGACGGTCTAATATTGGCAGCAGGACCAAACAAACGACAACAGACAGCTATGCGCCGGAATGTATAGCCGGGCAGATTGGGGAGGAGCCGTTGATCCACACATACTTGTCAAGTTCATACAAGAAGATATTACGGATGATTCGGATCCAATTGCCAGTATGGTGATATTCGAGTGGAAGGACTACGACCTGATTGGAGTACTACCAAGTGAAGACTCGCCTACTGTACCTACTTATCCCAAGTCCCTACCGAGACAATTACTGAATGTTGTTACAGAAGGAATATATCTGCGATACCGAAACCATCCAAAACCAATATTGCAATGTCAACCAGACCGGGGAGTTTATTTTGGCACCGAATGCGACCGAGATCTCCAAAAACCTCATCTTTACAAAGGCGGTCCATCTGAAGGACCCGGGTCTTCCAATCAACTATGGAATCGCGAAGACGGGATACTATTGTGTTGGCACTACTGCTTTCTCACCTGGAGATGCTCAGTATACCGCGACGGTCGAGTTTCGAAACAGTTACGGAGAACTCCCGGCCGCTCAGATTGCCAAGCTCCCGTTCTATGGTGGCATTACGATTGTATACGCAGTAATCGGAGCGTATGTACTGAGATCCATATTGATGAACTCTGCTGACAGATCCAGATTCTGGGCTTTCCTATACGTCCAACATCGGCATGATATTCGTAAGGCTTTCACTTCTGGTACGATGCCAAGCAGCTAATATTTCCCAAGTGCCTGTACAGAACTATATCACAGCAATCATCATTTTTTTGGTCATTGAAATGCTGATGACTTGGGGCTTCTACGGTATGACTAGTTATCTCAATATGAGAGAAAAGGGCTGACAGATTTAGATTATTTGAACCGTAACGGATCTAATCTTGGCGCCAAAGCTCTGATGATTATTGTTGCTATTTTAAACGCTGGACGAAACTCGTTCTCGTTCTTCCTTTTACTTATTGTCTGTATGGGCTATGGTGTTGTTAAGCCCAGCTTGGGCAAGACGATGATCTACGTCCGCTGGCTCGCAGGAGCACATTTTGTTTTCGGCTTGATCTACTCGATTGCTAGTCTGACGGTCACCCCTGAAAATGCTGGTAAGTCCTTTCAGTTTCATTTGAATGCATCATACCGATCCCTAATTAGACGATTCAGGTCCTCTCGTTCTCTTCGTTATTCTGCCCTTAGCCGGGACCCTGACCGCTTTCTACGTCTGGACTCTCAATTCACTCAACATCACAATGAAAGATCTCCGAGACCGTAAGCAGATGGTCAAGCTAGCCATGTATCAGAAGCTCTGGTGGTCCATCCTTTTCTCCATCATGATCATCTTCGGATTCTTCTTCTTCAACTCATTCACCTTCGCGTCTGCATCTGATCCAAACTTCGTCCCGTTCCACTGGAAGACTCGCTGGTTTGTCTTGGATGGATGGCTCAACATTGTGTATCTCGCAGATGTCGTTTTCATCGCATACCTCTGGCGCCCAACTGCCAATAACAGAAGATTTGCCATGAGTGATGAAATTGCGCAAGACGATGAGGGCTTCGAGATTGCAGATTTTGGCGTAGAAGATGATGACGATGACGATCCAGAGAATGCTGCGGCGCACAGAGGGGACCGGACACAGCATGGTCAAGAAGGCCCGAGATATGATCCAGCACCTAAACCTGTGGCAAAAGATGCACCAAAAGATATCCCAAGAGAGTCTCTAGATGGGGAGACGATATTCGCAGTGGGCGAGGATGGAGACAGATGGTCGGATGAAGGTGATGAGGAGGAGAGAGGAGGTCTGGTCAAGGGCGAAGACAAGCATACTTGAGGTCATGATCACTTGGTCTTTATGCGGATTGTAACACTATAGTAGAC
This sequence comes from Cairneyella variabilis, assembly GCA_001625345.1. Taxonomy (NCBI): domain Eukaryota; kingdom Fungi; phylum Ascomycota; class Leotiomycetes; order Helotiales; genus Cairneyella; species Cairneyella variabilis. The sequence continues at coordinate 22,655 of AYLM01002985.1, forward strand.
GCCTGGGTATATAGCATTGTGGGTTATGAATTTGTGCGTCACAGGTGGCGTTAGGTCTTGATGCCTTTCTGCTGAACTATCTCGATTGTACCTTCGGCAGTCTGTGTCAGTGACGTTGCTTTCAATTCTAATCCACACGTTACCTGCATACTGCCACTGCCCTGCTTCAAAGAGCCGGTCAGAGTTGGCAAAATGCTAACGCACGTCGTTCTTCTGGTCATGCGTTGCAGATTCTGGTAATCTTATTGACTAAACGATTGGAGATGATTCCGTAGGATTTGAAAAGCTTGAGATCTGACAGGGACTTCGGTATGCAGCAAACTTGGGGGAAACGGTGAGGTCTGGCAACGATGGTTGGAAGCGGTAAAATGTTAGAGTCAGTACTTCTTTCTCTACAAACATTGGTGACGGTCAAATGTTGTGGGGATAAAATTTACCACTCGGTGGAATGTGTTAGAGCGTCTTGTTCACGCAAGGGTGGTGAAAGGAGATGTTCAGCTTGAGAAACTTCGATGGCAAACAACGACTCGCGCAGATAGGGGTCCTTAGCGAAGAGGTCGATCGTCACACTTGGTGTTTTCCGCATATTGTGGTATCAAGCTATACGAACTCAAGGTCTTTGCACCCTGCTTCTTCCACGAGGATTGTTCTGACGATTGAGTGTTTAATATTCTCGAAAAGTGAATGCAATGCAAAAGGCTATCTGAAAGCTGAGTATAATTATGCTTTCTGGACCTGCGCTACCTTGCCGATCCTTTTCGGCTTCTTCCATGGTGAAGATGTCTGGGGTCATCCAACACATTATGATGAATGATTCGAGTTCATTTTCATATCCCTTGCCTCGTTGCTATCTGCCTGATCCTTGTTCCTCTCCCATCCATCAGCCTAGGTATGGTGCTCTAAATAAGTCCCAAGTCGCTTGGAACAATTCTTCGCCAGCATCGGAAACCTCCGCGAATCTCTAAGATTTCCAAGATTGATAGGCAGAAATCGAAATGAGGATTCCGCATTGCAAGTTCGTTGATAAAATCCGGATAACTTTGATCTCGAAGCCGCTCTATGGCAGTCTGCACGTACTCTTGAGAGCTCTCACTGAGACTTTAAATTGGGCAACCGTACGCGTTACGAGGCTGGGCGCAGAAGATTTTGGTATAGAAACAGGTCCTAGGTAGGCAGAATGGTGTAACTTGAGAGGGGGAAGAGCTGGAAGTGTGCAGAGAACCAACGTCGGAGCTGTTGCTGGATGAGGATGTTCCAAAGCCTGGTCTGAATCATCCTCTGAGTCATTGTGGTTGTTTTCTTGTTCTTCCGCATCGTCATCTTCAGAATCAGAAGCCCTTTCAACGTACAAATCGGGATTAAGTGGTGGTGCAAGTCTGCACCGTGTCACTTGTATCTTTTCCCACTCACATTTTCCCATTTTCCCATTTTCCCCCAAAACAAATATGGGGGTCCACCGGATCCCACAGTTTTGTGAGTTGTTTCTTTGCTTGCCGAACAATGAGCTTGCCATGTTGCCGAATTTCTCTTCAGCAGGAATATCGAAGAATAAGGCTCCTCACATTATACAGGACATCATTGACTTCCTCATCCCGTTTTTGAGAAAATACTGCATTAACAATTTGAGTAATGATCACAACATTCTGCGTGTATCTTGTGTATATGGCATATAAGCAGAGCTCTTGCTCACTCAAAACTTTCAGGGCTCTTGTTTCTAACAGCTGTACCATTTTTCAGGCATCAAATAGGCCCATCGTCTCTGTTCAGGTAGCCAGTTCAAGAAGCTCTGAAAGAGATGTTCGTTCTTGTGTGACTCTATCAATTTAATGGCTGTGCGTTCCATGGACTTTCCCCAGCTGTCAAGAACATAGTTGAAAGCCCCAGAGGTGTCCATTATTCATGTAAGCTCTCTGATCGACGTGAACGCAATAAAAGTAAGAAAGTCAAAAATTATGTCGAGACGACTAGGGCGAAATGTTCAAGGTCCGGAGATGATCATAAAAGAATGCAGAGGATATTTCAGCGAGAAGTTGTGGTTGTGGTTTGAAGATGGAGCAGCTTTACTGGAAGTGGCTACAGGGTCAAAATGTATCGAAGATAGTTTCAAACCTTTTATTGAAGTAAAGAGTAGCATAATAATCTACATTGAGATTTAAGCTAAGAGACATGCGGAAGAGAAGCATTCAGTGGCTCCAACGGGAGCCAATTTGGCATTCTATGAAAATAGATGGAACGACTTTTTACAATAAGTTAGAGGCATCTAATAAAGACACCTGGCGCTCGACGTAGAAAGTGTCTGGAGCGTAGAACTTGCCCTCCGAAAGCATTAGCTGCTCTCAAAGTTTTTCAGTGTTGCATCTCATGCTGTTCGTAAATTGCACCACAATTGACAGGTCTCTGATATCCGCAGACAGTCACGTGATTGTTGAATGTTGGAAAATGCGGAGGGAAAGATGTCTGCATTTCTATGGAAAAATGGACTGAGTATATATAGTGATAATCCCAGTCTATGAGACCTAAGAAATGAAATCCTAGCTACCCGAAAGGGGTAGTGCTTGCGTGGCACTAAAATAAGGGGTAAGAAATACCGTTTTAGTACTGAAATATCCGACATCTGAACTTTCGCAAACGAAAGACCTTATGAACTGCAGAAACGAGCTATAAAACCGCGATTATTATCTTCAAATGGAAAATTAATGGTGACTTTCAAGTAGTGGAGAGACCAAAATGAGAACCAGCAAAAATCAGATCGCGTGGTGCAGAATGACAGCAACAAGAAGGTTCGTAAGCGCAGTTCCAGCTGAACCTCATACCAAGCCAAAAGCAAAACAATTGAACCTTGATTAAGAATGGCATCAAGTCAACTGTAGTACACCCTTGAGTCCCCCCAATGGCCCACTGTGAAAGTCTTTAACCTGCCCTTCGCAAGCAACCGCGCAGGTAAATCTTGAAAATATAGCGACACCTTTTAAGTCCACAAAGACCCAGATTGAACAGACACAGTCCTGCTTCGGTATGATCGAAGCCACAATAACAGTTCCAGACACAAGAACATCGACAACCCCTAGAATTCTGTCGTGATATCTCTAGTCTCTCATCAAGGCTTCATATTGTCTACGGCAGCCGAGATTTGCAGAATGGCTAAAACTGCCATCGGAAAATCTTAATGCCGGCCACCACCGAATCCTTGGGTCCGAATTTATTTCGAGTCATCACCAGTGTGGTGACCGTTTCTAAAGATATCCAATGCCTTCTCATGACGCAGAAACTCAGATGTGGCCGCTCCTCACCTCTCAGATCATGCTCTGTCACGTCTATACACAACGACTCCCGACACCCGAACAATTCACCGCAACCCCATCATCCCATGGGCGATAGGACCTTCATATTATCATTGCAAAAAAACATTCTTAAATCAGTCGTGATCAGTCACTATGGCTTCCATAAAAATTTTTGCAAATCTTTCAGCGGAGCACCAGCCAGACTTCATTCCAAATATCGAGAGCAGATCTCCGAAACAACACGACACTTCTTTTGATCACGACTTCCGAGACGACGATATTCATCAAGAAAAGAATGAAGTTCGAAATGAAGAAACGCTCCAAGACATAAAGAGATCGCTAGCGGAATGGCAACAGCGATCCCAGATTCTGCTAGAGGAATTGAAAGAGTTCGAGTCACGCTTAGCAGTGGAGAAATTGGCAAGCAAGAGCTCGTGCACTCTGTTCAAGCAAGATCTTAAACATGAGTTCGAGTTCTTTAATAAGGTATTTCATAAAGTTTTCACTTGTTTTCGAGGCAGAAGACACGACGCATGTTTTTCCCGCAAGGGCTATACAAAATTCGAATGCTTTCCCCATCTGTTCCTCCGCTTCATGTCTCTCCAATGCTCGGTATTTCGTTGCTAGTATTTGTTGGACATCCGCGTTTGCGAATTGTGCTAACATCCATAGTTAGCGTCAGGACCACATACTCCCAAGACAAAGGAGTATATGCGGGGAAACAACATGCCCTTCTACGACGCCGTCTGGGCTACCGCCAAAACTTGTACGAGTGTGATTGCGCTGCGACCACGCATAAAGTTCATTTGGCTTCCGGAGAAGATTGATGCGGCTTATGTTTCGAGCGCCATCTTCAAGAATACTCCAGGTAATATGAAGTAAGTGCTAAACTCTGGTTTCATTCCTCGAGCATTCGAGACTCTTGAAATACTTCTAATGCTCTGCATATTTTGGATCAATTCAAACAACATCCTCCTGGAGCTTCTGTACCTAGGTACTGACTTGAAGGTAGATTCTGGGCGCAGCCAGACATCATCTCCCAAAATGGAGCCGAGTGGATCAAAGTCTCCTTAGCCCCTGAAAAGAAAATTTTGATGGATCTGGCGAAAACTGGATGGCATGTGGACGATAGTGATACTGAGCAGGATGGAAATTCCCAAGATATCGACGACGGCCCTAAAACGCTGCTGAAACAAGTCACAATTTTGGTCAGGGCTGCTCGAGCGTACAGTTTGGGGCTTGCAAAAGTTCGATTAATCCTTCCAAGAATCAAAGCTGAACCCGATTCTAAGGAAGTTGCGGAAGTCCTTCAGCAAATTCGGGCGCTGGGTGTCAGTATTCAAACAGCAGAGGCGGTCACATCAGGCCTGATTCCCGTGGCTTCTGTTCTCCATAAAATGTGCGCCAAGAAGCGCTGTGAGCCTCGTTCGGATATATTAAACATCGATTGTTCAATTCTGATGGCATTTGGCAGCGATTTGTCTCATGGTGAAGTGGACCACCAGGAATGGCACAACCGGGGTATAAAGAAACAAATCGAACAAAAGAGGCAAATGAGATCTAATGGCGAGGGCGATTTGTTATCCAACATCATATGGCCGATTTGCGGTGCCCGAAAAATGGTGTGCACACGGGTTGCCGCGCTCAGATTCCAAGAAATCGTTGAAACTCTAGCTACCGAGACAGAGAAGCGGCGAGCGTCGCTTTTGTTGGATCTTGATGGCGAATTGGCGGCTCAACTTACCCGAGAGCAACGACTGGATGAGCTCCAAAAGCTCTCCGAGTACTCGGTTCCGTCTGATTGGAATCTACCAATTCAAGTGGTCGACGCAGACGTCGAGACCAATCTGGAAGTGCTTCCATCGTGTGCGAACGAAGTGGCAGAGGCTCTATCGACCCATCCCATCAGCCAATCAGTGTTTCTATACGGCTGGGCAAGAGGGATGACGACCTTGACCAGCAATGGGGAGGCGACAAGACTAATCAATAACACCATCAAGGCAGGGCGAAACATCGACCACACAGCACTTATGACAACACCGCCAGATATATGGCAGAGTACTGTGCATCGGTCGATGGTTGGCAGAAAGAAAGAAGGAGAGGAGTGGTACCACATTGATTGCTACAGCAAGAAAGGGTTAAGAGCCAGGAAGGGAGATACAAGAGATGGAAAGACCCAAGGTCCGGATTCAGGCAATAATCACGTTTCTTGACCTTGAAGAGACGGAGAAACAATTAAAAGCTCATCTTCTGCATGATGACGCTATTGCTGTTCTCATTCTCCCAAGGCAAATTTTCTTCTCCTCGATAAGTGCTATCAGCGCATTTCAGGGAAGGAGCCTCATCTATTCACAAGAGTGAGCAGAAGATAGCGTGTGTTTTCTGTTGATTCATTATGTCAAATAGCTAATCTCTCGAAAAGAAAGTTCCACCAACCCACTTATCCATCAGAAAACCCTCAGCAGAACCCGAAGCGATGCACGGGTCAATCGCAGAGGATATGCTCCATTCGGCATCCCAAAAAGCCGCTCTCATCCCAAGCGTTTGAGTTCGGTAGTCCGGGGCCCTCTGACTCCTCTGGTATGGCTGAAAGCCCCCAGCTTATTTCTCTAGGAAGAGTAGGTCTTGTGTTGTAAGACTTCCGAAATTGACGGAAGCCACGTTATCCTCTCCCTCCACTTGGACGTCTGGTGATCTTAAAGCCATTTTAAATGCTGCTCCACAATCTTTGCTCTGTCCTCGTTCTCCTTGGCCCATATATCGCGCTGTTTTAAATCATTTTGGATGTTCGCATTTGCGTTGTAGAGATTACGGGCGATACTTGCTCTAGTCTCTGGGTCTGATTTGGGTCTGATAGCTGAGTTTGGTGGTGTCTCCTTGTTTACGAGGCGATTCGACATATCGGTAACAATTGGTTGGATCTTTCTCACGGGCACGTTCGCGCCGGGACGTGCCAGCATCAGAGGCACAACCGCAGTCATTTTGGCTATTGCAGAGGTCTGCACAATTTCTCGAGCACACTGGAGATCTGCAGTTGAAATGAAGGCGAGGTGGAAGGGAGTCATTGGATATGAGACATCTCATCGGCCGTATGCATTTCCTTTGTGTTTTGAGATCGTTTTCGGATGTCCGGTAACCACAATTCCCGTAGTTCTTTGTTTAGAGATGTCAACAATCTTATCATAAGATTGAGGCTTTCTTAAATTGCTCGATGCGACATTTCAGACTGTGTCAGAGTTGTTCTGTTCTCGTGTGGAAGTTGACAACGCAACCATTCAAATGCAGGACAAAGAAATTTTTTCCACCCGCGAATTGATATGTCTCAGAAACGAACTTCTTCTGATCATAAATTGCATATGATACACTCAGATATTCTCAAGCCTGAGTGACCTTGGCCTGGCCTCTCATTCCCAATAACGGCGGCGTCTGCGTACAATACAACCCTACCATTGTCCTCGTTCTCCCGCACGACATTCACCTACTCTATCGTCCTCTAGTTTTGGCCCTGACAGACAGGTGAACTGTCACTTTTTGCTTGATGTCAAGCTTGGCTCAACAAGGGTGGGATCACGATAGAAGAGAAGGTCGGGTTACGACAGGAAGAGGCATGCGGTGCCTCCCAGCAGCTACACGGCTGAGTTGAGAGGTAACGTACTCAAACGGATCTTGACCATCCCAGGGCTCTACATCAACCCAGTAATAGTTAACCTTCTTGATTCGTTGGCGACAAACAGGGCAGATTAGAACTCTCCTGGATTCCGGAGAGCGGAGCCCTGAGATGCGACCAAGTCGAAGGAGTCGGTAAAACCAAGGCAATAGACATAACATGTCGAGATTGTGATTGTAAGGCTCAGGTTTAACCCTCGTAGTAGTGGCCTCCTGAAAGATGGGGCATTCTGGCAGTAAATTCAGGGTTGTGTCTCCCTCAGTGCTCAAGAGAGTTCCCGACGAGGCTTCTGGCTCGGTGCCTGAGCTTGAATCTACTCCGGAGACTTTATCCTCTTCACTGCTCCTAGATTGTTGGATATTCATCTCTTGATGGCATTCACGTGCGCTTCCAGGAACCTCTAACAGCGGTGATCCTATATCAATATCTCCTCCGCCTTAGGATAGTAGGGATATCTTCATCGATAGCGACAACGGAGTTTTCTATCTCACTGAGACTGGCATATATCTCAGCAGCCCACCTTTCAGAGTCTGAAGCAAGTATTTGTGGCAGCAAATCTCTGCTGGACCAATTTGACACCTCAATTGCTGAAACGAGGAGAGGATTCGGCCTGGTGGAAGAGGACTCAGAGACCTCGCCGCTTGGTTCTTTGTCGCCTTGCTCCACTTCCAAAGCCCGAGTAGACGAAGTTTCGTCTTCGGGCTCCCCTGATTTATTCCTTTCTTTTCTTCGTTCCTCGAGCTTTCTGATCTTGGCTTTCCTTTCAAGCATGCTTCGTTTCCATAACGTTGAATGCATTTTGATATCAAATTTAGCTGACTTTGATAGTTGATAAGTCTTGTTTGAAGAAGGAGCTCTGGAATTGGCCGGAAATATGTATGAACATGGTGTTGTTACAATCTGCATAAATTCACATCCACAGGCGCTAGTGTGCGCGAAGATTGGAAATCATCGTGAATAAACGGCGTCTATTCATTGCATTGCCATTATTCGATGTCTCGGTGTCCTTGAAAATGAACAAAATTTCAGGCACTTGGCGCAATGAGAGGATTTCAGGGGTCTCTACCTGGTCAGCCTTTTGTCGGATTGAAAAGGTGAGGGCAAGGATCCTATTCGATTGTAGGAAGTGGTGAGCACTTGGAAGGAGAGGATATGGATTTCGAAACATGAATAAGTCCATCCTTTATTTCTTATCGAGCTCAACGTTGAGTACTGAAAGACGCTCCCTTGGTTCATGTCAACCGTCAGCTGAAGAGTTGGTGGAATAACATCGCCTTCGATACCGACCCATTGTATATCTACATAATGGCAAGGTTTCTTCATACAGAAGTATGTCTTGCCTCCAAAATCTTTCAGTCTTCAGGCGTTTGAGTTTATCTATAGATCGATGACCTCTATTGCTCCCGTTTGCAGACTTTTGCCAGATTCTCCTGAACGGTTGTCCATTCCCATAGTGCCAACCTTTATCTCCGGGGCCACATAGTATTGATATAGAAACTATGGAGCCGACGGTACGTCTCTTGATGTTCCTGTTCTACTTGCCTTGCAAGTTCCATTCCTCTCTCTTGTACGGTATCAAAGAAAAATCGTTGCCTTTCTGGGCTTAAGGGGTGCAGCATAGTTTCCAAAATAGGATTTCCAAGAGCAAGCTCTCGGTTCGTTTCTCTCCCGAGCAACCTTGACATTGAGCTTCCATCTTGACCAAGTTGAGGCTCAGGCGCTGTGTCTGTTGAGCTGGAAGAAGCGTGGTGTGTGATAACCGGGGGAGGCAAAGGAGGTCTATGGCCACTACGTGCATGGATCAATCGGAGCCTGACATACGGATGTGTAGCTAACCCATCCCAAAGCTCACCAATTGGGAAATGATTCCCCATACCGTCAACCCTTGCTCGACGTGAAAGGCTCATGACGGATGGGATACTCTGGTGGATGTTCTGGGTGCTGTGGCGTCGCTGAAATTCCCGCCGCGAGAGGTGAGGGTTGAGCTATTAGCGTTCCTGAGCTTGAAAGTGGGTCTGGAGCTGTTTGTAAATTCTGCTCAAGGCCTCTCGAAACCGGAGAAGCACTCCCAGAAGCCACGGTTGGAACCTCAGCTCGCCCCTGGCCAACAGGTCTTCGCCTTGCTGGGCAGCTGACCTCCGGCTGAGGAACTCTTTGAATGTCTGGGGTTTCACGTGGGCGAGAAGATTCAGCCGTTTGCGATGAGTGAGCCGATCTTAATGGGACTACGAGTACAGATTCTGTCTCGTTTATTGGACAACGATGTGGTTGAGTAGTCAAAAGTGTCGCTGCTTCTTCCAATGCGCTCTTTATTTGGAGGCATCTAGCTTCCGGTGAGAGAGTATTGAGACCGGGCTGCTTTCTTCTGAGCACTGAATGTAGCAAAAGCTCTATTTGAATTAATCGACTGGACATATCTTCGAATTCTACCCTTGAAACCGAAGCACCAGGGTTCGTCATTCTCTCATTTCTATTTGCTAGGTCCGTTACTTGCACACCAAGTTTTGCAACAGCAGCAGCTTCTGTCGCGTTTATTTTTACCTTTGACATTGGTGCATCTGTCTGCAATTTTGGCTGGCTGTTGGGCTTCCGGGATTTGAAGGTTGGAACTGGTGAGTTTGACGGGTTTCTTAGCATCTTGAATCTCATCTCTCACTGTTGAAGCCTCTCCTTCCTGATGTGGTGTGTTACAAGACGATGATGACTCTCCGCCTTCGTCTCGCCTCTGTGTTCTTAGGTTCCTAGCGGCGATTACAATCCCACCCTCTCCCTTCTCGCCTTCTTCAGACTGCTCACCCTCACTGGGAAACCAAGACCTGAGACTTTTCGCTCCTGGACGCCTCTGCCCTCGAGGACTTGGCGCTAGAGGAGCATAGCTCAGATACAAGGGTGGAGGCGTGCAGCATCTTGAGAATCGTTTGTCACTGCCTCCTAGCTCTCCCTGTCGCGCTAGCTCGGAATCTTTAGTAGGTAAGAAGACCCGCAACTGTCTGCATAACTTCTCTCATTCGTTTCTGAAGAGGATAATACCTCACCTCCTGAGCTGGCCTCTCTCTCAGATTCTCTAAGATGTGCCGCTGTTGTAGACGAAGATTTCCCATTTGTCTTCTTGATGATTTGCCACGGGACGCACGGTCCCCCGTATAACCTCATTTCCCCGCTCTTTGCATCCTTTAGACCTTAGGATATACTCATTTTACCCCCATATTGGCCTATACAGTCCATGGCACCTTTTCCCATCCTCCCTTAATTGAGCTCACTACACAACTTAAAAGAATGCCACCTGCAGCAGTATAAATAGCTGGAGCTTTGCATCAAGCCAAATATTCACAATTTCCAAGATGATCTCAACGCTTGCCATATTCTCGCCGATTACAATGAAACATTATAACCCATCAAATCGAAGCAAAATTAGCTATTTACAAACACGCTACCGTCCCGCTTTCAAAAACAACACTACACCCGCAGCTCAAGCAGAAGCAGCATCAGCAATAATAACCTCTGCCGCCTTCTCACTTATCATATACGTCGGCAACGCAATATAAAACCCAGGAATTTTCGGAAACACACTCGCATCCACGACTCTCAACCTCTGGGTCCCTCTCACCCTAAAACTCGAGTCCAACACCGCCATCTCATCACCATCCGCCCCAATCGGACACGTACAGCTCGCATGGTGTCCCCACGCTTCATCCAGTATAAAATTTTTCATTTCATCTTCCGTCGTAACGTTTGTCCCGGGCCATACTTCCGTGAACGAGCCGTCGAGGGGCACAAGGTCAGAAAAGATTTGGCGCATGTAGTCCATGCCTTCGTACACGGCTTGCAGGTCCTTTTGCCATGCGGAGTCGGTCTGCGTACCGGTGTCGAAGGAGTTGAAGTTTATGATGGGCGTGTCGCGAGGGTCTGACGAGCGGAGCTTGACGGTTCCTGCGTTGTTGCGGGAGTGCGCTTTGAGGACGATCCAGGCCCAGTGTCTGGCGTCTTGCAACGCAATGTCAGCATATCCTGGATAATAGCCAGTGAATGCAGCTGGTGCGCCTGAGATTAGGAGATCTGGGACGTCGTCTTCCGCGACGGAGGATTTTTTGACGATAGCAATCGCGATTCCGTTCGTGGCGTATACGCCTTTGGTGATAGGATCAATTCCTTCGATCCATTGTGTAAGACATGGGTCTGGAAGTGTGCGCATGAATGTGCATTTAGAAGTGATGGCAAAATCGGTGGCGGCCTTGCCCACGATGGTGTTCTCGTAGCGGTCTTGCAGGTTGGTGCCTACGCCTGGGAGGTCAACGACCACTGGGATGTCAAAGGGGTTGAGTTCATCTGCAGGACCAATGCCAGACAGCTTAAGAAGCTGAGGTGTGTTGAAGGTTCCGGCTGAGAGGATGACTTCGCGAGTTGCGTTGACGCTTCCTGACCCGGTTGGGGAAGAGGTGTTGGAGCGGAGGTCAGCACGGTAGAGGTTGGAGCCAGAGAGGAAGTCGACACCTGCTGCTTGTGGGGTTGTGCCGTTTGTGGTGAAGCGAACTTTGGTCACGAGCGTGTTGAGCAGAATGTCAAGATGGTATTTACGGGAGCCATCAGAGTTGGCGGCGTTGGCGGTTTCGAGAATGAATTCTCTGGCACCGTTGCGGACAGAGTTTGACATGGCGAGCGGGACTTGGTAGAGACCCTCTTGTTCAGGCTGACCTGGAGCATTGAGATCTCTGATGAGAACTTGACCAAGACCAACTACAGTCTCAATGAGAGCAGTAAGGAGAGTTTGCCCCATAGCTGTTCCGGCGGCGATGATTAGAGAAAGAAGCTTTTGGTCCTCAACAACAAGTGAGAGAGAGGTGAGTGCAGTACCAAGCCAACCTGTGTAGCCATGTCCGACGATACTGCTGGGAAGATAGTCGTTCCGCTCAAGTTTCTCGAAATATGTCCGCATATTTGATGCAGACCAGGAGTCATCTCCGGTGAGAGTGGCGATATTGTTCCAATCGCTCTCATGAGGATAGATAGTGATCAACGCATTATGGGCAGAACAACCACCCAACGTTCCAGCTCTCGGGTACAGTATACCGAGTGGCGTTGAGCCTTCTGGAGCACCCGAACCCACATAGAGATCTCCTGAAGGTGTTTCCCAAGTCATCTTGGAGTCTTGTTCCTGTCGGGTCTCATTGGTGTAGTGGTTGACGAAGTAGTCCCATTTCATTGGGCCGTACTCAGTAGATTGAAGTTGAAGTGCTGGTACTTGGTACTGGTATGCTGAGCCCTCGTCGGCGCCTGCATCAATTAGAAGGACTTTGAAGCCAGCGATGGCTAGGTTGGCAGCAAGAGGACCGCCACCAGGTCCTGAGCCTACCACGATGTACTCGTAGTCTTCGAGCCATGTGGTAGTCGAGTTGGATCGACGGTCATGATATTTATGATGAGTGTGTGGAACGGTTCTGCTAGAAGTCAGGGACTTGGCACAGTAGTTGAGTTAGACTGAAGAACTCACGTGGCCGAAACCGTGCTGGAGAATAGAGCTAGCGAGCTCAAAAGGAATGTGAAATGCATCTTGGACAAAGAGCAATGAAGTTCAAAGAAACATAAGGAGTGACAAGAAGCAGAGCTCGATGCTGAAATAGCAAGACGACGAGGTATCTCGCATGAAATCCGAGAAGTGATTCTCAAGATATCGAGATGAAGGAGAAATCTAAGACAAATTGAAACCAATTAGCATCGATCCATTTCGGTAGACGTGCGGTGAAGTACGACGATCTTGAGGTTGTGGGGAGAAAGGAAATGTGCAGGCCCGTTGGCAGCGTTGATACCACAGTCGGACCTTCCATGCGTAATCCAGATGGGAAGTAGTTCCGATCGCGCATAACCTTACCGCTGTAGTCCACAGAAACAAATGAGTTAATGATCACCGCCACCATGCCATGTAGAGGATTTTCTGCTGTGGAGGGTGAAGATCAGATATCGAGAATACCATGTGAGCAAAATACAGGGAGCGGAAGTGGGGAAAGGACGTTGAGTCGTCCATGCACCTGGACAGAGTGAGTTGCCTGCAGGTGCCAAGTAGCAGGGGCTCCAAATCTGGTCGAGATTGGCGAAGTTTCAGTTTCAGGGGCTGTTCAGATGAACGCCTTCTTACTCGTACCTTGTCGAATGTTTTGGTATGAAAGAGCCGTTGGCCTAAAATGGTGTTCTCAATTTGGTCATTGCGCTATTTCGATACAAGCTGTGATCTGCAGTGCGGAAAGTTTATTTCTAAAGGAAGAGCTGGGGATGTCGAGATGGGGGCTGTTACAAATTCCCGCGGCGCAAGGGAAATATTCAGATCCACTTCCATTATCTTCACGAGAAGAATGTTGAAGGAAGAACAATGCCGAAAGAATGTGGTCCCGAACTCCCACGTTGAAGGGAGTGCATCCAAGTAATTGTTTTCGAAAGAAGCTTTCTATAGGAAACTTACAGCATAGGACGTTGAGGCTTTGGGCAAGCAATTTTCTCCAATTCAGCAAGAATCTCAATTCCGTATTGGTTTAACATATTTACATATTATTATTCAATGGGTGCGTTCGGTGAGTGTCGTTATTGTCATGGACTGTCTAGGCCCATATGGGGGGAAAATGAGTATATTCTAAGGTCCAAAGGATGCGAAGAGAAATGAGGTCATATAGGGGACTGTGCGTCCCGTGACCGTTATGTAGCAACTCTATCATCCAACGCCAAGGAGCTCCAGGCAAATCAAATTCAGCTAGCTGCAGATTTCTTGAAGTTGGTCTGAGACTCCAAGTTCACAAGAGGAACGAATGACTCAGTGTCGCCGTAATCAGGCTTGCTGTTGATGCGAGGTGCTCGTCGAGATGACGATTCGATCTTTGGCATTGAAGAACCACCTGAGCGACCTTCCTTGGTTCGATCTTTGTTGGTTGAAGCGAACACAGAGGGGAATATGTGGCTGAAGAGTGATCGAATTGAGGGCATGCAAGCGCAGATTACGCCTACTGGAACCTCAATCGTGCTCCACATGCCGAGGTCGACGTAGCCCTCTGACACTTTGTCAGTTGTGTTAAGAAAGAGTATAACTCCGATACTTACGTGTGAGATTCGTCGTGTTGGCGAATTGAATCAGTGACTTCAGTCGAAGAATGCTCACGATGGTAACGCTGAGGAGTCAGTAAAATTCGATGTTACTAGTCGATTGTACTGTACACTCACAAGAATCCCACACCAAACATGAGCATGAGTTGGACTTTCTTTTTAGTGCTCATCGACAATTTGTACAGTTCAGGCATTGGCAAGACCAGAACGCACACGTCTAACACAATGTTGAAGGCAGCACTGAGCCAACCCTGAAGGTTGATATCGTTGCATGTTGTCTCAAATTCGCCATCCCAGCGTCTCCATGCTCCTTTAATAGGTCTGCACTGCCAGATTGAGACAACTTCGAAGGAGATCAAGTATCCGATATTGGCTCCAATTAAAACGTAGACAAGCCATTTGAACTCTCGGCGAGGAAATATTCGTAGGTAAAAGAGGAGAATGGATATCTTCGTCAGGGGTAGAGCGGACAGGTAGATCAATTCATCCCAGAAGAAGATGTAGAGGATATTTTGGATGTTAGCGAACGATACATTCCAGATATCAAGCCCAAGCCCATAGTTTGCCACTGTTTGACATGTCAGCATTATACTCGTATTTGTTGGATTTGGAAGTCACTGACGAACTACCGAGAAGGCAGCGAATGGAATGAGTTCCAACTAAACGATGATGAGTACTCGTAATGTCTATTGTCAGAAGACGGATTCACATACAATGACAACTGTCATGACATAATCGTCCATGCCGAAGGTTCCTCCATGGCTCTGCAATTTAGATATCATCCGCAAGCCAAAGGCGACGAAAGCCAGCGCATTGAAGGTGACCCCAACGACAGACACAACCTTGGTTCTGTCCTCCGGAACAACACCGCAGGAGTCCTTGGAATACTTCTCGGTTGCTGCTGTTGGTCAGAGGTTTATTGAACCGTGACCATAGGAATACGCACTGAGAGACTCCCTGATAGTACAGTTTGCGCTGACGCATAAGGTGATGGCAGCATTCAACTCAGTGTTGAGACAAATACAGGTCACATTGGTAATAGAGCAGGATGACTTCAGCGTCTCAGTTTCAATACACAACAACTGTCTTCGTCAGTATGGCTAATCGTGCTCCAATCTGAGAGACTCACTCCGCATTCTGGGAGGCTATCAGCGGCGCAAGCCAGATTTGCTTTCAGAGCTGCAAGGAAGGCAGCCAAGATGACGCTGAAGAACCTCATTATATCGAGTTTCGAGCAGTGTTAAGAAATGATGAAGAACGAAAACAAAGTCAAGATGCTTCAGCACACTTTAAAAGCCGGTGGTGATCGAAGAATGGTGAAGATGTCCGACCATCTCGAAGTGAATGCAGGGCTGGAACGCAATATCAACACCATACCTGCCCAGATAGCATCACTATGACCCATAACTTTCTTCCAGTAAGCGATAAAGGCAAGATTCAAACA
The DNA here is from genome assembly GCA_001625345.1 of Cairneyella variabilis. Lineage (NCBI taxonomy): Eukaryota > Fungi > Ascomycota > Leotiomycetes > Helotiales > Cairneyella > Cairneyella variabilis. The sequence continues at coordinate 38,130 of AYLM01002985.1, forward strand.
AGAACATCTTCTGCAAGGAAACCTAGTCAATAGGATCTTCAGTTATCAATCCCCGGAAATCCAACGTGTACTTCACCCACTCTTGCTATCAAGTCCTGACATGTCACCCACTCAAGCAGCCCCTATCAAACCCAATGAGTGGGATGCGTTTCACGCGGCGTCCTCTTGCTCTCCACGAACAGGAATGATACTGCCGGTGTTCTTCCTGCGATCCAGGCTCAAGTCTTCAGAAGTGCCCAAGGGAATTGGAGAAGGTACTGTCGAAGCAAGAGGGCTAGTGGATCCTTCGAAAGTTTCACATTGAGTCAAGTCCAATAAAAACCAAGTATCCTCGAAAATTTTGCAACGTACCTGGTTTGCATGAGGATTATATCTCTCCTCCCCACGGTGAAGAAATCCAAATATTTGGACAAGGCATTGACCGTTGGTACCTGCAGCCACTAACACCCCAGACGTCGCTCGGCTCTTACCGCTTTCGGATCCCTACGAACCTAAATGCCCTTTCCCACAACGGTCAATCCCGGCAACGGTCAACGGTCAACGGTCAACGGTTTCCGCTCCTTTCGCCCAAACAAGAAATGCTCGACTTCACTTCAAACCATGCATGCGCACATTTTCCAAAAGACCACAATGAGAATCCTCCGAACATCCAGCAAACCCGAAACTCTTACGCCCTCTGAATGTAGTAGCATCTCCGGCACCGCCAACGCCTTTCCCAGTGAATTCCCACACAGACTTGAGCCGATCAAAATCTCTAAAGCTAATCCCAGGTGAGGTCAAATCGGATTGTCATAACTGGACATCTTATGCGGATCGAGTGACCCAAGGAAAATCTCACAAAGACATAGTGCCACTTATGCTCATATCTTCTGATATCTTCTCAATATTGTTCGATTCCTGCATCCCCACATTTCAGTCGTGAAGTTCACACATTCCTTCATGATGAGAGAGTTTTCATTTGCTCTTACTTGCTTCTTGGCAAAGGAGGCGTTTGCATTCCCTTCAGTTGTTGATACGATTAATTCGAGGCATTGCAAATGCGCTGTCTGGAAAGCTCCCAGATGTCGTTCGTCGAAGCGCAGAGAAGCGCTTACTGTTTGATCCTTTGACGACTCCAATTCAAGGTGGATACCCCAAAGTCTTCTCAGATGGTTTCGAGGTTCTGACGTAAGGTAGTAACTGGAGATTATTCCTTCATTGCTCCCGACTTTGCTTCTGGTGACCAGAGAGGACCGTGTCCGGGTTTGAATGCACTCGCGAATCACGGATACATCCGTCGCGATGGTGTCACCAGTGTAAGTATAAGCGCTTTCCAATTTTGCGAGTAGTAGCTTACTTTGGCCAACAGTTGGTCGAGGCTACTGCTGCTATCAATGAAGTGTACGGAATGGGAGTCGACTTGGCTGGGTTTCTGGCGGTGATGGGCACTGTCTTCGTTGGTAACCCATTATCTATTGATCCTGGACCTGGATTTTCGATCGGAGGATACACTGGTTCTGTGGAGAACTTGCTAGGTAACACCTTCGGATTGCTAGGTAGGCATCTCAGTTCTGAAATTCATTATGTTTGCTCAGAAAGCCGCAGGTACTCCTCGAGGTCTCTTAGGATCCCACAACATTATTGAAGGAGACTCTTCGAACACTCGCAATGACTATTATCAGACTGGCGATGCTTCAACAATGAACCTCACTGCGTTCATGGAGTGGTATGATATGTCGTCGGATGGCAACTTCAGCATGGACCTCATGGCCGAGCGTGCCAACATCCGATTTCAGCAAACAGTCTCCTCAGACCCCGATTTCTACTACGGACCATTTACTGGCATATTCGCTCGAAATGCGGGATTCGTCTTCGCGGGCCGAATGTTTGCAAACCATTCCACGGAAAATCCAGAAGGGATGCTCAGTAAGTTCACTTCAAGAGTATTCGGTCCGACTTTCACTGACAATTTCTTAGCGAAGGAGATCGTCAAGAGCTTCTTTGCAGTTTCTGGCGATGAGGGAAACCTCACTTACAACAAAGGCTATGAGAGGATACCAGAGAATTGGTATCGCATGCCAGTCGACTATGGCTTGGTTCAACTGAACATAGATATTATAGACTGGATTCTCAAGTATCCCGTTCTTGGAAGGTAAGCTGATATCTTGGAATTATCACACCCATTTCCTTGCTCACGTTTCTATCAGTGTTGGAGGAAACACCGGAAGTGTCAACAGCTTCGCGGGGGTCGACCTAGGAAATGTGACTGGAGGTGTTCTCGACTCCATCTCATTACTCGAGGGCAACAACCTGATGTGCTTCGTCATGGAAGTCGTCAAGACCGTGACGCCAAATTCCTTATCAACACTATTCTCGATTCTCGACGTTCCCTTGTCTCTCGTCACGGATACTCTTGGAGCCGCAATCCTGAATCTCACTTGTCCCGCATTCGAAGACTTAACAATTGGAGGACAAAGCTTTGAAGATGGGATCCAAAGCATGTTCCCCGGTGCGGCGAGGAGTGGATACGTATTTTAGATGCTTGGGCTTTGACTTCAATTCTCCCGTGGCTTGCATGATAGTAATATCTTTTCTTTTTGTTCTGCTCATGACAGAGTCAAGCAACAATATTCAAATAAATTTCTGAACTCCGTTCTTCATGATCTCCTTCCAAGCTTCAAGGACCTCAATTTACCATCCTGACTCGCCCTGCATCCAGCAACGCCACGGGCGATCCCGCCAAGCCCTCGCGGGGAGCTTGAGCCATTAGTGACTTCGAAACCACTACCTCCCCGCCCAAATAAATGTTAAATTCTTTCTAGTAGTTTCTATCATCTCCGCCAATTAGGCTCTAGGTTTCCAACGGGTTACTGCCTTTTTCAGTAAAAAGATAGACGTTCGATTAACATTTATTACACATGCCACGAAGTAACTTGCTGTGCCGGTAGATCTGCGGTGTGGAGAGGCACGGTTCGGTAGGTGACTGCTGCAGGGCCAGGTGGGAAGTGCGTTTTGGGGGCGATCTGCAGCATGCGCCAGACCCCTTGCATCAAGGCGAGCGGCTCTGGGGCCAGCTTCCGGATCTTAAATTAACAGGGAAAGCTAACGTCGCCCTTGTTGATGTTCCTGGTCACTTTGTGGATATTTGATGCATGGGAAATGTGTGCAGGTTGCAGGGCAAGAAATTATGATCCGAGGATTTTTGTTTGTTCCACATTTCCCGGAGGAAAACATCTGAAGGATCAGATCGACTTCCTCGACTCAGTGAGAACTAGCGAGTAATTATTGATTTCTTCCTTTCATCCCACTGCCTTGTTACCAACTCGCAAGTCCCGGGACTACCGGATGACATTGCCTTCCCTATCCTTGACTACTCACCAATTCCCGGCACATGAGACATTGGGTCGATCACTCAAGACTCCTTCGCACTACCAGCACTCATGTCCCTCCCACATGTGGCTTCTGTTAACTGAATGGCAGCCCTTTCCACTTCTCATCACCTTTCGAGCTTTTGGATACACCAACGAAATAAGCTCCCGCTGTGACGATCTCTAATGCTCCGCAGCCTTGCGGTACTGCTGATGATGATCACAATATCAAGTGAGGTGCGGTTGACTTCTGAAATACGAAGAGGAGAAGATCAACATCAGCTCGGGATATCTAGAACACAAGGAGTCACGATGCATCAGTTCATCTTGAACGTTTCTCATCATCCCAAGTAATTCATATATAAGGATTTCCTGCTTCCCGAAGAAAGCTTCTTCAAATCTAAACTTTCAAGTCACTCATTACTCTCTCTCACACACACTCTTTAAATTATTCATATCTAATCTAACTTCGATTCTCCCTCATAAACAGAGCATCTTTCAAAATGCAATTCTTCGTTCTCGCCGCCACTGCCCTCACCTTGGGCTCTCAGGTCCTCGCTGGACCTACTTCCTCCGCTGGGATGGAGAGAGACTCCACCGTCTCCAACATCGTTGGTGCAGTCTCAACTCTCGAGGGCTCTGTTACTTCTGATGTCTCTACCATCGGTGAGCTGCAGCCCCCAAAATATTTTCTGAGGCGGATTCTAACAGACTGCAAAGCAAACACAATCGCAGCCGACGTCACCAAGTCCATCGTCCCCACCGTCGAAAGCGCCCTCGTCGACATCGTCTCCTCCATCAACTGCACAGTCTCCACCATCGTCCTCGACGTCGCTGATGTCGTCCTCCCTCTCGTCATTGGTGAAGTCAAGGCTGTGATCACTCTGGTTGGCGATGTAAAGGCTCTCGTTACCTCAATCTTGGCTATAGTCAATTCTCTCGTTGGACAGCTTGAAGCTGGTACGTGCCACCCAATCGCCCATCACATCCTTCATATGTGTTTATTCTTGCTGACACTCAAATTTGTAGACGTCCTGGCGCTTCTCTTGCCCGAGATCCAATTGGTCCTGGAGATCGTCTTGCCTTTGGTCACTCCTGTCACCACTTTCGCTAGAAGCGTCGCTGGAACTGTTACTGGTACTGATGGAACTGCGGCTCAGCTGTTGACTGCTGTTGGTGATCTCAATGGCGTTACGACTAATGTTTTGGGTCCTCTTTGCACCCTTGTTGCTTCCCTTTTGTAAAGTATTTACAGTGTAGGAGACCTGGGATCAGAGACCGAGGATATCGAAGTAGACTTAGAGTATTTGAGAGGATAGCTTTCATGGGGCACAAGAGGGTGGTGTATTAATTCTTAATGAGGACATTCTAGAACGTGAAATGTTTTCAAAACTACGGAATTACCTCCTTGTCCCTTTCTTCTAATAATCCTCGGTACTGCGTTCTGAAACCTGCCGTCTGTCTTGCTTATGGTCACTCCCATACACGACGGAGATCCATACTCGGTACCCAGGTATGACCAGCCAAGTATGGACTGGGGAGTCCTTCTCGCCCATCGTGACGTTGATGATCTCTCCGGGTAGTGCTATAACCAGTTCTTCCTTGGTCTCCATTCGAGGCGACCTCAAGGCTTGTTGGGCGATGGCACGTCAGAAATAAACTTTGTTGTTGGTCCCACGATTATCATTGAATATCTGGAAGCTTGAAGTAAGTCTTCGCGGGGATAGAGGGCGCGGTCTCTGTGCCAGTGCATTTTGCGACAGTAGGTAGCTGTACGAGTTATTATGACCAGAAATTCTACTCCAGAGCCCTTAGGCGTACATGTGTCTCTATCGAACTCCTTTGCTTCTGTGTAGTAATGCCGGGTAAATCCAAAAAAGCTGAGGAGGGTTTGACGTAATCTTTGTCGGACAGCGTCCGAACTCTTGCAGATGAAGTTTGCGGCTTCGTCTACCAAAAGTGCGTAATTGAAAAGGTCGACATAGTGGTAATGGGAGGTGGCATGGTCTTTTGTGATTGTTGTCTGCCGGGGACGATTTGGGATGGTGGAGAATGGTGGAGAATGGTGGAGATGGTGGTCTAAAAATCACATAAATCAATATGCGCTATATTCAAGAAATGCAGCAGTGAAGGCAACTGAACCTTCTATCATGCATTTCGAGCCTGACAACTCGCTCAGCTCTCTTGCTGTAGACATTGACACCTCTGGCCAGCAGAGTATTGGTGAGATCGATGTCGCTGAGCTGGGAATAATCAGGAGCAGAAATTTGAGGCGCGATGCTCTCAAGCGCTCCTTCTGTCACAGGCTTGGTGAAGATGTTTTCCATTTTCTGACTTTTTGATATGCTGTACTCGAAATTGATCAAGTCGAAGACTTGACATCGAATTTATGTAATCCGCTTGAGTACAGCTCGAGCCTCCGAGGGACTATGAAAAACTTTCATGGAAGAGCATCTTTGAGACCATTGATGATGTCGTGAAACCCCTTGGATAAAAAATTTCTTTGACAAAAAGCCAAAGCACCAAATTCTACAATGCTTCGGATGGAAATCAAAGGATCCTGGAAGACAAGTAAAACATTTAGAAACACTGGGAGATTCAAGATACGTCTCCCTTTATTGACTCGCAAGACACGCTTCGATTGGCCTAATGAAATTAGAAGCCACGAGGACGTCACTGCATTACACGTCATTATAATTTCTTCACCGTTCGCCGAGATGGTGTTCCAGCTTATTAATAGTGCTGTGCTGTGCTGTGAAGTTTTGCTAAAGGTGGTGAGTTCGCAGAAGGAGGTGCTAGGAAATCGGACTGGAGAGCTGGGTAAGGCACGGATATGGATATCTTCAGCCTTGAATCGCGAGGAATGAAATTGGATAATCAGGTCCGTACCTCATTAACAAAAGATCAGCTCGCTTAGAAGAAACGAATGTTGTTAGTTTTTGCAAGCAGAGAGCCATCCATTTTAGCACTTTTCGGCGATGAAGTTTAGCGAGCTGATGTTCGGCGACATACCCACATCCCCCTTTTCCACTTTGTTTCGCGAAGTCGGTTGCCTGTGTTGTCAATGTCTGTTGTCAAAATCAACACCATGCATGGATGCGAAAAATTCATTTATCTGGGGATCTTACTAATATCTCTGGGGGGAGGCGGGATGACAGTATTCCGTTTTAACATGACTGGTTGTCTTACCCTGAGAGTCATCTTCTCCGAACATAGCCACTAGCAGTGGGACCAACATAGAAAATGATCAGTTAGATTATGTCGTCGTTTAGAAAAAGTCACTGTAGAAGAACTCGTTCGAAGTTCTCGCGTTATTTTGAAGTCGCCTGACATCCACGCCTTCCTTGCCTAGAGGTAGAAGTTTTTGAGTGAAATGGGAAGGAAGTACTCGCTAGGCACTTCCTTTTAATGTTTTCGGACCCCCGCTCACGAATCATGCATAACATCACCCTTTGGTTCTTTTGGAACATCTTATGGTCCCAAGATATTTGGAAGCTCAACCGAATTTCACAAGTTAGAATCCACGAGCCTGGCAATGACTGAAGAACGAACTACACGCGACGGAGAGTATGTCTCCTCTGCTGGTAGCTCCACGGGTTCTGTATTCATTCCTCTGTACTACCCTATTGTTTTCGAGCTTCCCCTCGCCGGATATCCCCCACAGAGCCTGTTCACCCCTCACATGGCGGTGGAGACGACAACGAGAAGCAATCCTGTTACACGCTTTGTCCGCCTAACGAACCCTGGAGAGTATGAGTATCTCATCTACACAGGTGGTGCATGCATCCATGATGAACAGCCAAGTCCGACCGCCGGCTGTGCATTCATCTTCGAACCAGGTTGTCCGAGAGGATTCCGTCTAGAGGAGGAAGGTCCAACCGGTACTCCGCAGCCACAGTCACGCTCACGAGCTGAGCTTCGAGCCGCTATCGCAGCACTACAATTCCGTGTTTGGCATCAAGAAGGTTGCACTCGACTGGTCATCGCCACAGATTCTGGGTATGTGGTGAACGGAGCGACAAGATGGCTGGCACAAACTTGGGGGGGCAGTGGATGGTTATCGGAGGTGAATAGGGACCTAATCGGGAACAGTGACCTTTGGGAGCTATTGCTGAGTGAGGTCAGGAGATTGGCAGCGCTTGGTCTGCCGGTCTTGTTCTGGATGATCTCAGAAAGGGACAACCAGGTGGCTAGTGCAGCAGCTCTGAGAGCGGCGCGGCTCCCGAGGGTACAGGATTTCATGGAACGCAGTGGAGTTATGCGCGGAGGAGAGATGATTATCTACTCGTCCATGGAGGGTTTGCCGAGCTTGTCAGGGCAATAAATATTGAATGGGAATCAGGAAGTTTGGCCTTTGATAGGGTGAGTAGAGCTTTGCATTGTATACATTAGCATGCGAACACACAGAGATATCAATTAATCCTTGACTCATTTGCAATGCCCTTGGGACATGTGAAACAGATTACCTGTTTGCAACCTTCATTTCTCAATGACAGGGCAGATTAAGCAGAGGAAGGGGACGTAGCGATTCTAGGGAGACTCCTGTCAGAGTGTGCCTGAGAATACATGAGGGTGTAGATCACATGAGCATTGGGAGCCGGCAAATATGTAGTGTACTAGACTCAGAATAGTCATCCTTCCTCGATCAATCATCACTCTCACCAAAGAAGACAATGGCATGACATTCAGGCTTCTGAACGAGCAAAGAGATATCTCACTAGTACTAACCAACTTAAGCCAAGGCAAATTGGACGAAATTGCCCGTTGTTGTCAGACAAGGCAAAACGATCTTGCATAGCCTCTGACGCTGCAGCTTGATTGGCTGGAAGGCCTTTGTCTACTAGAATTTTTGAGAATCCATCCATTTCATCCTCTGGTTTTGACTAAAAACTGTGATCATCACTTCTAGTCACACCGGTGTATCCTTGACGACCAGATTTTAAGGCGGTTGGAAGAAGAAAAGAAATGGATTCTAGTTGAGATGCAAAGGAGCAGAATGGTTCTTGACAGCAGGTCGTAAGATGAGATTACAACTTCTATTGTCCAAAAAATAAAAAAATTTTGGCCGCTGCAACAGAGTTTTGAACTTCGAGGCAGAGAACGACCATCTGCGTTCCTCGCTAAATCTTCCAGAGAACGTCGAACGGAGGCAAAGAACGAGACACAAATTTCTCTTGCCTGGTGATCAGCTGACAGCACGTTTCAAACGTCCACGGATCTAGTGCCAGCTTTGAATTTCAGAGACACTGCCGGTAGAAACACATTCATAAGGCAACTTAGGGCACTCACACTTACATCAAGTCACTTCTTCGTACAATTCAACAGGCCGCTAGTATATAACAAGCAGTTTTATAAATACACAGAGCCCCGCGAGGGTTCCAATATCCACCCATCTCATGCTATGCAAATATCCAACTCCACCACTCACCAGGATTAATCCTTCAAAAACCCTCTCTGCATATTCCTCCCCAGTTCTCCACTCACAGCATCAATCCTCACACCCACCAATACACACTCCACGCCACCCTTCCCATTCCTCGCACTCTGAACCCTCAACCTCCACTGTCCCGTCTTCACAATCCACCTCCCACTCATTGTCTCCTCTCCGCCCGCCACTCCGTCAATCCTCCTCCTTTTCCTCGCTGGCTGCTCAGCACCTGAATCTATCTCAATAACTTCTTCTGGCTCCCTGGTCTGACTCTGCCGCCTAAACGGCTTCCCATCCACGATAATCGCACAATCATCTTCCAACACACAGCGTACCCAGTCCTCACTAATTGGTGTATTCCCCGGACTCGCAGGCTGGCTGCTCGCGCCTCCTTTCTTCATTAGTAAGCCTAGCGGCTGACTCGTCGGCAAGTTCAGCTTCGTAGCTATAACCTCAAATAGTCTTGAAACGCGTGTCTTCACGTCGCCGAAGAACTCGCAGCGCATAGATGAGAGGTGCAGTCTCGTGGCCGAGCCTCCAATTTCCAGGATCAATTCGTAGGACTTCATGTCTTCATAAGGCCGCGCATAGTTTACGTAGGCTAAAAACTGATTAGGATCGGTGTTGTAAAGAGGTTGGTTAGGATTCGGTGTATTGACACTCGATGTCCCAGGTTCTGGCGTTGGTGGTGATTCTCTCGCTTCACTAACGACTGAAATCCCACTTTGTCTCAAATCTTCTACCATAATGGTAATTTCGTCTCGATTCCTCGCTAGATTAAAGTTGATCTCATGCCGTATGAGTTTCTGCTCCAGGCCTTTGAGATGGAAATATCGGCAGTCGCGCAGCAGCTCGGCGCGATGGTCGGCATTTCTGATATGGAGAGGGTAACCGCGGAGTAGGTGTAGAATCTCCTCGAATGTTTCGGCGGAGCGGTTGGGTACTGAGGGAGGCAAGATGGACGGAGGCCGTAGGAGTCCTTCCCGATTCAGGCCGGGAAAGACTTCGGTGGGAGAGCTGAAGAAGACGGCGAAGCCAAGGGAGAAGTAGTTTGGGCTGTTGCCTGGGTCGGAGAATAGCTCGCGGGGTATTTGAAAATCTTTATGTCCAATGGAAATGAATATGCTCTCTTCATACAATTGAGATATAAGCCTCGGTACTGCGATCGATTAGCTTCAACATCTCTATCTCCATTCATCTGATAAGGTGAGTAAGGGTGATACTTACAACTATAGAACTGCGCATCAGCAAACAGTTTCACGAAATGGCTCCCATTCCGCGGCTGCACATGATACCCCTGCAAATGTAGCGAGATATCCTTAAAGGTGACCGGGTCTCGATCAATATACAACGTCCTGATAGCGTTCGATGAATCATCGCCATTCTCTTCAGCGGTCCTTAGCTGACATTGAAAATATTGGGAAAAGTATGAGGGTGCTCTGGGTGTTTTAGCTTTATATTCATATATGCAACCATATTCTCCACCTTGACCTCATTTTATGATATAAGGTGAGATGAGGTGGGCCGGAAGAGAGGCGGGAAAGAGCAAAAGCATACCATCAGAGCTAATACTCGCCCCGCTCAACCGAAAAAGCTCACTCCCAATCTGAATCGGAAATACCCTCTCATGCGGTAATATCCTCGGGATATCCGTATTCATCTTCCTAGCATGGGTCACGGCGGGATTCTTAAGAATCTCCGTATCTCTTAGGATTCCTGGTTCGCTCATGCCTATACTTGGTTCTTTCTGCTTCTGGGTTTGACTCTCCGGGCGCGGCGGCAATCCGGATTCCATGTGAGCCGCGAAGACTTCCCGCGTCAGTCCAGCGGGCCCTGTGCCCCCGGGTTTGATGGGCGCGGAAGAGGAGGAGGACCCATTGGTGTTGGATGCCGCCATTGTGGCGATAGCCACTTGGCCCGGGTGCACGTTGATGGTCTTGAATCCGGGGCAGCGATGTTGGTGAATCGTGTCTCAAGGCCACGTTCTCAAACCCTCCTGTCAGCCCCAGGCCTTCCCTTCGAACCCGGCTGCTGCGGCGTACCTCCACACGTGACGTCTCTTTTCCACTCCCTCTTCTCTCAATCTTCACTTTGCTCAGCTAGAGCTCATAAGCAAGTGCGCATAATCAAATGTAATCTTCGCTAAAGCTCCTTCGTGAAAAATCCAACTATTGGGGTCGAAAGGTAGCGGTTGTCGTTGCTTATTGTCATAAGTGAGATTTGAGATTTGAGACGTTATGATCTTTCAGCTTGTCGCTTTGAGAATTACCCGAACTGCAGCTAAGCTGGATTCGGCAGGTGATTTGTAAAGGGTGTGTCACGTGAGGCGGGTATACCGCTGCACATATAGGGGTTATACCGTGCCTTTGCAGACACGACTTAGTGCAATTGAGCAATGAGGATAGATATTCATATGTACAATGATACGACAGATAGAAAAAGGGCCGAAGTGGAGATGCGGGGAAGAAGATTGTTCGTTGGTATCATTTTTGCAAGGAGTCTGAACCCTGCTTTCGGTTTCAACCGACGCCTCTCTAAGCTTAAATCTCACCCTCCCCCCCACGATTTTTGCACTCTATCTCTCCCTATTGTCGATTTGACCTATCCTCGCATTCAAGATTTCCCCTCCTCAGCCTGTCCCTTAACCTTGAAATCTTCCTTTTTCGGCCGCTCACCAAAAATCGTGCTCCCGACTCTGACCTCGTCACTTCCCATCTCAATCGCGCCCTCAAAATCATCACTCATGCCCATGCTCAGCTCTAGCTTCTTTCCTTTCAACTCATCTCCCAGTTCTGTCTCCAGTCTATCTCTCTCCTCTTTTAAGCATCTGAAATCTTCGTTCTCCTCTCCCTCTTTCACGCCCTGGCTCCGCGCTATCGCACCAATAGTCATCAACCCCAGTAGATTCAGATGAGGGCACTCTTTGATGATATGTAGAGCGAGGGCTGTAGCCTCGGGGCCGGGAGAGACGCCGGATTTTGACTCTTCACCTGAGGTGTTGATTTGTATGTGAACATTGAGAGGGCCGAGAATGAGGGAAGAGCTTGAAGGTGATGAGGAGCGGAGCTCGGCGCGTCCTTTGTCGAGTTGAGTAGCTTTCTTTGCGGAATCTACGGAGGATACGAGAAAGAGGTTGGGGATGGTCGAGGTGAGGGGTCTGCATTTGTCTGCGAGTTGTAATGTTAGCGAAGGTTCCATACAGGCGAAACTCGTCGTTGCATAAGACACAAGAGAAAGATCGGCCCCGCACAGCATGGTGGTTATCACTTGAATGATATTCAGTACTTTTGAAATCCTACCACGCTTAACTTTGATAAATTGCTGCGGTTGTGAGAGCTTTGCCAGAGATCAGCGCTTTTATACTATGGTGCTGCCGAGTCACGACTGGCTTCTTAGCCATGGGACTACTGTGAGCTTCTCAAGGAGCTGTACGACTAAACGCTCGGCATATCCATGCTTCTTGGCGAGTACAATTCAGATCGTACTGAAAATGTCTCAGTACTGTCGTTGCATCAGACCTTGTTGTCGCGGACTTTCTTGCCGTCGGTGAGTCTTCTCTTGTCGTAAAATTTATGCTCATCGACATGGTTCTTCCCATCACCAAGGCAGAGTCTATGACGGAAATAAAGAATGTTTGATCCACAATGGTAAAATAATAAAAACCATAGATAGAGCACTCTTTGAAAGGATACACAAGATAACCCCATATAGTACCAAATCTTGGAGAATAGCAAGCGCTTCTCGTCTTGAATGTCACAAGCCAGAACTCTTCAAACTCTGGGAAATGCTAGTTAAGCAATTTCCAAGGTATACGAGGTACAGCATGACTGGTGATCAGTGATATAAAGAAGATGCAGCAAACACGATTTCATGCGCACCGACCATCATGGGAAAGTATTTAGCGATATCCAACTGCGCTCATCTTCTCTCAGTAATATTCACGCTGAGACTTTGCGCCTCGGGTACGAGCTGCATGGTGTTGGTTCAGCTACCAAGCCGGGGAAGAGTAACATCTGGCAAATGTAGTAATATCCAAAAGTAACAGCCCCTGAAATTAGGCATGCACTCCTCCGCTTGAAATACTATCCAAAGTGGAAAGGTCTGCCGTCGTCGAATTATGTTCTGCCATCGAACTAAGTTCCACTGTCGAAAAGAAAAATGTCGCGACAGAGCTTCCTTCTTGGGCAGCGGGGCGAGCAGCCTTATGAACGGCATGCCACCTGACGCTGGTGATGCTTGGTGCATGACTTACGTACATTTTTTGTGATGCGTTCTTTGATTTGGCCAGGACAGCAATATTCGACCAGCATCCATGACATGTCGATAGAATGAAAGAGAACCTGACTTCCGAACTCCTTCTAAATTTTACGAGCATGTATCTCTTACTCTGGCCTCTGAGGGGTCTGCTAACTTAAATTGGACTGTGCACATCGCTTGAGTGGAAGAAAAGAGGATCTCGGGGTTTATTCAAGCGTCCGATAGGAGAAATACTCGCTTGACCTTTTGCAAGGTCGCAATGCACAGGATTGAGATTCACTTCTTCAGAAACAGCCAGAGGTCATCGTAAGAGATAATGTCCCATGCGCACGGACCAGCATAAGAAGGTATGTAGCAGTGCCTAGCCGTGCTCAAATGCTCACCAGATCTACGAAACATTTTGAAGTGCGGATACATGGCGATCGGGTTGGTTGAACCACTGGCTGGTTTAGAGTAAGACGCACAACTTATGGACTTGTCCATATGCAATGGCGCCTAAGTTCCTGCCAGGGCTTTACTAGACTGCTTGAATTGAAAGGGAAATATAATGAGTTCAGGACCGCCGTCGAGTTTGGCTCTGCCGCCGAGATTGGCTCTGCTGTCGAGATTGGCTCTGCTGTCGAGATTGGCTCTGCTGTCGAACTGAACCATGCTGAAAAGAAACTCGCTTCTCAGGGACCAGGGTGGGAAGCGTGATGAGAGTTTTGCGGCTCCAAAAAATTCGACTTGAATGCAGATCGGGAAGTAGATAGTTCATGTTCGATCTGTCATGAAGGACTGGGGCCTGCAATAAGACTGCAGAGACTCCATGTTAAATATCCACGCAGAAAGGTTCCAGGTGATGATCTCGCCCTCTTGACCGAGGTTTGCCGCTCTACTTAAGCGCAGCCTCTTGCTTGGCGATCCATTCTCTAGTCCAGCTCCAACAACGATACTATTTTTCAATCTTCGGACTCAAAAATCAATTCCTCCTGTGTACAAGGTTTGGGAGCTATTACTCATGACAAGGTGAGTGCTCGAAGACTTTTGAGAGCTTGAGCCAATGAAAGAGATTTAGAGCCATAGTTGATGTATTAATACCTCAGCTACGAGTACAGATCCCGTATATTGACTCTTCAATCTCTGGAGCTCGAAAGACTCGGCTCCTCGTTCTCATTAGGTATGTTGAGTCCACACACTTGCATGCCATCAAACTTCAACACCTCGGTCAATATGCATGCAACTCCTAAGTCCGAAAACAACGACATGCAACAAAAAATCCCAAAATCGCAAAGTAATCGCGCAATGTAATCATTTCTTTTGCTTTCTCCGAAAACACGTGATGACTTCACGATTAACCCCGAATTGGCGGCCGCCAGTTCCATGGAAATAACGAATTCTTGCCCGGTACTGTATGACTAGGGAGAAGAGAATAGACCGAAGTGCGAGGGCGAGTAGGAGAAAGTGACCTACTAGACTGCAGACCTCCAATGAAGTGCCATTTGATGCCCTTGGGCAGCATCTCCGCCTTCTCAATCAACTCCTGTGCATAGTTTTCGCCGAAATGCTCCTGCTTGATCTCAGGATCTTGATGCAGAGCTAGGATATCGGACGCAGGCTTGAGCTTTGATACTGCTACAATCCTCACCTTCTCCGTTGTTAGCATAGGCCTCAGTATCAAGTTCAGGACATGGTGACGCGATGGTCATGTGATGGAGCCGCGGAGACTTACATTCCGCCCCTTCGAAACAGCAGCAATACGCTCAGCGACGCCTTTCAGCGCAGAAGACAAGTCCTTCGCGCGCACGGGGTCGACCTTCATCTCTTCGCTGCTCATCGTCCTTGCTTTCGTTGGTGTTGATCGCGTGCGACTCTGACGTCGCCAAACTCCTCAAGATAGCAGGATAGGTCACCGTATCTAGCCGGCAATTCAGCGGCTCAGGTTGGACAATCGTTAGCGTGAGGCGGAGTCGGATCCTTGGGTGGTCCCTGAAAACTTTTTTGGCAGGACGAAAATAGAAAATTTGAGGAAAGACCTTCTGGAAACGAAAATCAATCGCGATGGGATCGAGATTGGGTGGTGGAGAATCGCAGTGAAAATTGGAGATGGGGAAGAGGCAGGAGAGAGAATGTAACTTGGGAGAAGGCCGATTGATGGCGAGACCTTCACGTTCGGGTGATTTGCAGGCGCAGGGAGAAGAAATTTGGGGAAGAGATGCGCTGCGGAAGACAGGCTTTAGAGCTGCTCAACAGATCAGCAAACCTGCATTTTTTCACTCCAAGATTTCTCTCGGCTTGCTCTTCCTCGCCTCTCTCGAAGACCCCGTGGTTAATTCCCACATCACAACAACTCGATCATACAAGTATATGTCCAAGCCATAACTCCGTTTGAATATCTTTCATCTCGATTGCGTTTCATATCCTTCGGCTTCTGAAACTGAAACTGTCCGCCGAGCTGGTGTTACCTAATCCGGTACGCAGCACTGCCGTCTACGCCCTCCCGTTGGATACCGATGGTGGCGGTTTCGTATCCCTTTTTCTTTTTTGGGCTTGTGCCTCGCCTGTACCTTGCAGCTGAGTGCGAGACCTTCCCGCCAAATCCTTGGCCGTGGAGCGCAAGTCCCTGATATTTCTAGCGTCTCGATTTCAATATCACAGGCCACAGTAATAGCATACTCGACAGAGCTGGGTATTCTTGTGCCATCGTGAGCCTCTTTCTTCCACACTCGTTCTGGAGAGAGAAACCTCTTTCGCTCTTTCGTTAATTGAGACTTGTCTTTGTCTTTCTTCTTTTCTTTGTCCCCGCAAAATACGAGAAACGACATCATCAGACATCGGCAGAAAACCAACGCTTGAAGCGGATCCCATCCCCTATTTACTGACGAACAACTACGACAAGATCACGAATCTCCACATCGTCTATACATAGATCAATCACATTCGTTCTGCCGGCAAGAAACAATCCAAGCAATTGAAATAAACTACATCATCCCTCGTTTACAGATCTCGACCTCCCATTCCACAGCCAACCACGTTCTCAACCCCGCCATCCCCTGAATTTCGAAACCCGCACACCATCAGCTGGCAGCAGTTCCCACGATACATAAAACCTCTCCGGGATGTCCTTGCGTAGTCCACGCTCTCCTACAGACTTCTCGAAGCGCGGGTTCCAGCCCTTGCCTGCGAATTCGAATAATATGGCCTACGAAGACACTGGCATCCCCCTCACCAACATACAGACACGCTCCTCGTCCACCGGCGCACGCAAGCCCGGTGAGGGCGCCATGAACGACTTCTCACAGCAACCTACATTCGAAGACCAGGAGAAGAAGGGCTTTTTCAATCGGGGTCCTGCTGGCAGACGGAAGGTCAAGAAAGTCAATTCGAGACCGAAGCGTGTTGGTACAGATGGCGAGGAGGTGGTCGTGAATGGCATTGGCAGATTCTACAACAAGATCGTCAACTTCTCCATTTTGACAAGATATTTCGTTTACGTTCTGCCGGTGGCACTGTTGATCGCGGCCCCGGTCGTCATATTCGCGGTTCTCAAACCGAATGCATTGTTGGGGACTACAAATGTGCGGGTCTACCTCTTCTTTACGTGGATTGAGATAGTATGGTTGTCTATTTGGGTCTCGAAGCTGGTTTCGAAGGCTATCCCATACGTGTTTATGTTTCTCTGCGGCGTCGTCAGTTCCGGAACTAGGAAATATGCATTGATCCTGAAGGCGGTTGAGATCCCTCTGAGCTTGGTGGGATGGGCTGTTACCTGTTTGGTCACATTCACCGCACTCACTCAACCCGCCCTGAATCTCGATAAGCCAAAGCAGCGCTGGGTTACCGTCATGACCAACGTTCTTGCACCAGCACTCTTCGCCACACTCCTCTACCTCGTTGAGAAGATTTTGGTGCAGCTCATCAGTGTCAACTACCACCGACGTTCCTTCGACGGCAGAATCAAAGACTCGAAACACAATGTACACCTCCTGGGACTGCTGTACGAGGCTAGCAGGACTCTATTCCCCATGTACTGTGATGAGTTCATCGAGGAGGATTATGCTATTAGTGATAGTATTGAAGCGATGTTGGCCAAGACTACAGGCGCCCATCATCATAAAAGATCGGGATCTGCCACCCCGTTGAGACTGATTGGCGATATTGGTCGGATTGGAGACAAAGTCACCTCGGCATTTGGCAATATCGCTTCTGAGATTACTGGCAAGCAGGTCTTCAATCCCACCTCTGCACATTCAGTGGTCATTGAAGCCTTGGAGAAGACTAGATCCTCGGAAGCTTTGGCCAAGAGATTGTGGATGTCATTCGTCGTTGAAGGCAAGGAGGCATTGTACATTGAGGATATTCAAGAAGTGCTCGGACCAGCTAGAAAAGATGAAGCCGAGGCTGCTTTTGCTGCTCTAGACAACGATGGCAATGGAGATATCAGCTTGGATGAAATGATCATGAAGGTTGTTGAGATTGGCCGGGACAGAAAGGCAATTGCCGCTAGCATGCGAGATGTGGGACAAGCCATTGGAGTCTTGGATCAAGTCTTGGTGGCTATTCTCTTGATTATCATTCTCTTTATCTTCGGTGGGTTCTCTGTCCTCGCCTTTAAATGGTCTTCTAACAGTTCGTAGTGGCATTCCAAGACACCAACTTCGTCACCACCCTTGCGACAGCCGGTACAACCTTGTTGTCACTGTCTTTCGTCTTCGCAGCCACTACCCAAGAGTTCCTCGGTTCCTGCATCTTCCTCTTCGTCAAGCATCCTTACGATGTCGGAGATCGTGTTGACATTGTTGGCCCTGCCCAAGAATACCTGATCGTGGAGCAAATTTCTCTGCTTTTTACAGTATTCAAACGCATTGACAATATGAAGATGGTTCAAGTCCCTAACATCGTCCTTAACAATCTCTGGATCGAGAACATCACTCGCTCTAAGGCCATGAAGGAGCAGCTTGACATGTACATCTCATTCGATACTTCACTCGAAGACATCGAGATCCTACGCAAAGAAATGGAAGCCTTCGTCCGCCACCCCGACAACTCGCGCGACTTCCAACCCGACATCATTCTCGAAGCTACCGGTATTGGAAACATGGATAAACTCCAACTCAAGGTCGAGATCCGCCACAAGAGCAATTGGCATAATGAGACCGTGCGTGCAGCTCGCCGTTCCAAATTCATGTGCGCACTTGTCCTCGCACTCCGCAAGGTCCCTATCTACTGCCCAGGTGGTGGAGGAGAGGTTCTCGGCAGCTCTACCAACCCTACATATTCTGTCTCCGTGCCTGATGAAGTGGCAGCTGAGTCCCGTGACAAGGCGTCCAAGGCCAAGGAAGCCAAACGTCTCGTCCCGACACCAAAGCCTGACACCGCTAAATCCAGCGGCACCGATCTCGGTTCCGCGACCGAAGAAAAGGCAGCAGAGAATCTGAACAAGAGAAGACCTCTGGAGACAGCAGATAGCGAGATCTGGGGCACAGGGCGAGATGACCAGACGCTCGACTCGAGAGACGAGTTCATGGAAATACAACGAAGCAACGACATTGATAACCTGAAGCAAACACTCCTGAAGCGTGAGTCGACAAGAGGACGCAGAAAACCGGGAGAATCAGTGCCGCCGGTCCCGGGCCTGAATACGAGTAACCCAAGCATGAGCTTAACGTCGCCGAGCCCGCAACGAGAGCACTTCATGGCAAGCGCAAGTCAGGTGTTGGATGAGGAGGCGGAGATGGGTATCCATCCTAGTGCGAGCACGTACAACAGCAACCCTGCTTTTACACAGGTTCAGAGCAATAATCCGTATGCGGGAGCGGGATATGGTGCGCCGGCTCAGAGTCAGGTTAGTGGGACAAGTGGGGGCGGGTACGGCATGTTCACTCAGCCGCAACAGCAGCAGCAGAGTTCAATGCCGAGCCTACATCCGCTAGGCTCCCAGCCTCTGAGTGGAGCTTCCCAGACGCAGCTGGGACGAAGTGAGAGTCAGCAGCAGCCGCAGAGCAAGTCCAGCAAATTGAGTTTGGGGTTTAGGAAGGATAAGGATGCTAGTAATTTGGGTTTGCAGCAGGAGTAAGGGGTCTTATGCTGACCAGTTTAAGTATGGTATGCATGGGATGGATGGGAAGATATACCCGCTGGTCTGAGGGTCGGCACAGGAGAGCAGAAAATCATGGACTGGATTTGTTTGACTTCAGAAGGATGTCAGGGTATTAAATGTGTGCGAGTTTGCGGCATTTCCAAGAGGCGTTGAGATAGATAGAAAGGTACAGAACAGAACAGACATGACTCCCAGCGGGATTGATCATGAGTAAAAGCATAAAAGTAGTGTATGTCATAGATGAATAGATTTCTTATGAATCAGCTCCGAGTAGTGGCACATGCAGGTGGCTTTTGATTCTTTCCCGCTCTCTGTTCTCATTATGCAATTTTGTAAGTGTTCGATTTTCGCACGAACCTTTAAAGCCTTGTTGGGCCCCCCTGAAGCCTCGCCTAAAGTGCATCAGTGTGGAAAGTCGGCCAACCGTAGAACAGAGACGTTGAAGTCTTAAACACATCCAATCATCATCCACAACAACCAAAATAGAACCTATCCAAGCGCATGTGGGATTTCCTCAGCCTAATGCCTCTTCCCTCATGTTATGCTCAGTTCGTCTTCTTCCCACTTCAGGCATCCTAGTACGAGAGTGTTCCAACTCATCTCTTTTGTGCTCTGGACCTGAGCTTTTGGGTGACTGTCGATTGCCTTGTTATGCAAGGCTGCATTCATCTTGGTGGTCCAACACCTTGAGGCAACGAAGTCGGCTACCTAAGATCTAGGCAAAAGGTCAAGTCTGTCTAGCCACAGCTACACCATGTCGATATATGCAAATAACCCATTGCCAAGAGGGCAAGCTCATATACGATTACTGGTCATACTCCCAGGAGCCATCCCAGACAGAATCAAATGCACATTCAGTACCTTCGACATCGATGCCGCTCCAGCATATCAGGCGCTGTCTTACGAATAGGGGGTTCTAAAGACCACAAGGAGTTTATTGATGTTATGGGCCAACCGACCGAAATTCGGATAACTTGTATAGGTTTCTATCGAGGCTTAAATCGCATGCTTACCATACGTACCTGTGGTGCGACGCTATTTTCATTGATCAAACAAACGACCTCGAGCGCAATCATCAGGTTCAGCTGATGAGCCGGATTTAGCGCAAAGCGCATTCAGTGTTGGTGTGGCTTGGCGAAGAATATCAAAACAGCTCCTTCACTCTCCGCACTCTCCGCTCAATCAGTACCTGCACGGATAGTGTATGCAGAGCTTATTATCTGACAGAGCGAGGCGCAGTATGGAGAGTTCTAGCTGACCTTCTAAGAGGAGATATTGGACCAGAATCTGGATCGTCCAGGAGATCACCGTTGCGCGAGACGTCGAGCTGTTCTGCGGGCCCAAGAAGATTCCACGGAACTTATTTGCAACGGCGTGCAAGTTTCCTCCAGATTGGGTGACTCCATAGGCTACTTGAATTACGGGCTCCTCTTGCTGCAGCAGCAGACGATCAACAAACGATGAAGCGAGCTGCAGGTCGCGAACTCCATAGGACCATGTACGGACTCATTTGTTCTCAAAAACGCCGGCCATTACATGTAGATTCGTTCGAGGTTCTTTCTGAGCGCTATAGGAATTCTGGGTGCGAAGACATTCGAGATAGGGTCTTTGCACTACTCGCCATAGCAATAGAGGTTGTACTGTACTACAACACGGATTCACGGTCGATTATCAGAAAAATATGGAGGAAACCTTCATTGCTCTGGTCAGCTGGGGAGGGACAGGGACTATCGCAATAAGCTCCCTGGCCAGGTTCGCCCTTCTCGCCGCAGGAGCCATGAGTTTGAAGTGGCCGGATTATAGGGTAGAGTCTCAAACCGATTCTGATCTTGAGAGGTCTCCTGGCTTCTTCAACTGGGTCAATCAGAAGCTACCTATAGTACTACCTTGTCAATATTTGGGAAATTGCGCATCTGACAAAGAATTTGATATTGCAAGGTCTGAGATCATCCCAGGACCTTTCACGTTTGAACCGAAAGAGGTTTTTCTGCCTTACGGTGCTCTGGAGTATTCCACAGACCCATGCTTCGACTTATTTGCACTCTGGACTTCCAACGTCCTGCTAGCATGCAAGACTACCAGACATAAATCTTGGACTGTTGTTTCGAGAGCAGTCTTTCAACCTCGTCAGAGAGCCAACCCGGACGAGCGGGCTCATCCAAGACTACCCGGCCGGAGCAGCGTCTTTGAGAGATTGACCATAGTTGCCGACGGTACTGGTCGCCATACCATTCAGATCGAGAATGTAGCACAGTTTATGGAGGTTCTCCTCGATAAGCTTGATCCTCGTGTCTGGCGAAAGCCTGAAAGCAGGCGCGATGGCTCTAGGGACGCGGTGCCGCTCGCGAAGGGCATTGAAGATAGGGATTTGAAACAGGTTCCTGAAGGTCTCAAAATCACTTCTCCGGTGCGATTGACGAACAAAGAGAAATAAATCGAGCCTGAAGAGAAAGACAAGGCCGAGTCTATTGATGCGGACTGGAACAAGCTCATGGCGGAATCCGAAATCTTAGCGAAACCTCACGTATCCAGACCTCCTATTGAGAAACCTAGAACGCGACCGGGAAATGTGTCCCGTTGTCTTCTAGAAAGGAATAACTTTTTGGATGCCTTCCATGAACGGCCGATCGCCGCCGATGACTTGGGAGTATCGAGGACTTCCCTTGTTTTCTCCTTCGGGACTCGTTCGGCACTTTATTTACTGCTTGACATAGCTGATGCTCCATCAATAGCTTTGTAGAAGCAACTTATGACAACCCTCTTTGTCATAAACGTAAGTCTCCAAGTCTCTGGACTTCTCAGGGCCTCCATTCTCTCGTACTCAATTATTCGTCTCCAAGGTATAGTACATCGAAAGGGGTCAAGGCTTTGTGTGTGTCTGGACGCAAAGAAGACAAAATCTGGCCGGAGGTTTCTGGAAGCTTTGTAATTTTTAAACCTCGCTGTTAGTTTTGGTTACTGGGTATACTTAGGCTTGACTACAAACGTACATTTGGCGAGGCTTTCAGGGGGAGATTGAACTGGTTCTAATGCCTAAGCGGGGACCAGAGGCATGAAAAAATTGTATCAGTGGCCTGGCCTCTGCTCTAAATTCCTAGAAAATTTTTAGACTGTAGGTCTTATCTTCTGTCTAGCTTGCGGTTTACGTGCTCGGGAATTTAGTATTTTCAAACTCCTATTTGATCTCCAGATCCTTGGTCAGCGCAACCGCGAGCGCTTCCCGAGCCTCCTCGACCTCTGACTCCAGATTCACTTCCCAGATCCAATGCATTCGACTCGGCATCTTTTCTCCAATTCTGTCAACATCATCACCATCTGGACCTTCAAATCCATATATGATTCCAGCCTCCAGGCTTGTAGCAGCCACACGTTGCGATCGCGGTCTACGTTTCTTGTCGTAAATCTCGAATATTTGTTCGAGATTTCTGCTCGTCGCGGATTCTCCGAGAAGTGTTGCAAGTATCAGGACGTCTTCTAATCCTTGACTGACTCCGGCGCCCTGGTGGGGTGAAGACGCATGAGCAGCGTCCCCGGCAATGGCGACTCGATTTCGGAAGTAGCGATCAGCTGGAGGATGGTCAAACATTGCCCAGCAGTCCGTACTCGGTATCATCTGTTGGTCGGTCAGCCAAAGGTGTATGTAGAGGAAGTTATGACCATACCTCAATAATTTTCCCTGCTGGTCCAGTCCAGTCCCTAAATTCATCCTTCATTTTGGTCGCCTGGTCCTTAACAACCCAGTGCTCGCTTTCCCAAGGCCCTTTAGTATTCATGCAAGCATACACGTTGAGGGTCTTGCCATAATCAATCGGGTAAGAGACGACGTATCCTTCCTTTCCCCAGTACAGTTGCGAATTCAGTGCCAGCAAGTTGCCCAACGCCTCTTTTGCTTCCTCAATCGGTATGAGGCGCCGGTAGGCATGCTTTCCTGTAAACTTGGGTGCAAAGTCAGGCCCCAGGATAATATCACGGACCCTCGAGCGAACGCCATCGCATCCGATGACTGCCTCAGCCTTAGCTGTGCTTCCGTCTTCGAAGACTAGTTTCACAATCCCATCCTGCAATTCCTCAAATTTCATAAGCTTCTTACTGAAGTGCAGTCGTTGTGAAGGTATGAGCTCAGCAAGTGCTTTCACGAACTTGGCTCTGTGGAGAGTGCTCGTGCCTGTCTTATTAGAATCGGTGGTTTTGAGCTTGGTGATCAATTCTCCAGCCCTCTCTCCTGTTCCATGTCGAAAGCTCATCCATGTGTCTTGTTCTTCAGGCGTGTTCTGGGTAATGAGAGCTTTGGCGACAGACCAGAGGTCAGGACTTATGAGCCTCATTGCAGCTAAGCCATTCTGGTTCATATTAACCCCAGCCCCGAGTTCAGAAATCTCGTCATTGGCTTCGTAGATGTCAAACTGAACGCCATGTTGTTGGAGTGCGATGCCCAAAATTAGGCCGACTATTCCTCCACCAATAATTGCGAGGGAGAAGTCCTTGGAAGATGATTGAGATGCCATTGAGAATGCCTTAGCTGTTGGGTTTCGAACCTTCTAGCTATTTGTGTCAGTGTAATAGCTTATCTCAAAGGCGGGGTAGCACCTTTAGAGAGGCTGGCTAGGTTCATCACCAGAACATGCAGGATCCTTTCTTATTATTCTGCGAACTTCTCAAAATAAACCACCGTCTCATGTTTGATCCCTCGCTGCCAATGGCTTCGGGGTAAGAAGTTGATTTGAATTATGTCCCGTGCAAAGATGACTGTAGCCGTCGAAAAATGATTGGAACAGGGGTACGACTAATGCAATCAACGAATCATTCCGTTGGCAGGCTCGGAAGACCATGTCAATCATATGATATGGCTTAGGTGAGATCCTCTCAGGAGCTCCCGACGCCCAAGCAACGCTGGCTAAGGTTTGAATCATGCAGTGGCTGGCACAGCGGCTTGTGATGATTACTCATCACACTTCGACATTCATATATTCGATTCGTGACTGTCAATACCATAATCAAGCCACCTTGACTCAATCCTGTTCATATTGGCTGTATCTTCTCTACAGGGGATGCCTGTTAGCATCACAAGCCTCAACCATACTGCTTGAACTAGGGCCATCTCGTGGAGAGCTCGGAGCTTTGTTGATCAAGTTTTGCTACAACACAGCAGACGAGGCCACGAACGAGTTGTGGGAAATGCTTCCAGAAGGGGTCCAGGAGCTCGATCTTGGGGATCAAGACAATGGTATCACGAAATATGGAAGATATGACAGATCAGGTTGTTGAAGTAGTACAGAGACGAGGGACTCGATTTCCAGATTTGAGAAAGCTTACGACGCTGAAGAGTCCGGGGATGGAGGCAGACCTGGCGTTGATTGAGATTTGCAGGGAGAAAGACGTTGAATATATTTCTGAAATCTGAGGAAATATTACAGGAATACCAGTGTCCAAATTATTTTCACACAAAGTCTTACGCCCAGTGAGTATCAATTGGACCATCCTACCTCACACCCGCTGGCATTCGCAGGGCAGATCTCCCTCGCCAAAGCCCCGGCCTGATCTAGATATTCAAGGCTTAACGGTAACCATACCAAGCTCCTCTGAATCTTGCCTACCGGTAGTGCGTCGCCGTTTCGAGCTCTCATGAGACTCAGCATCTGGCTTTCCGAGCACAAGCCCCAATCCAATGCCCATTACGGCCACAAAGGTTTCAGGAAGAACAGATATGACAACTTGAACAGCAAAACTACCAATTTCGGGCATGAAAGTTGTTGGTGATGTGACGAAAACCGATAGGAGAAATAGATCAGACGAAGCAAGATCAACAGCACCATACAGTTCACCACCAAGACGAGAATTGCGTCCGTTCGAGTGATTGTAGCAGATCACAGGAGTATCGAGGCGTAAACTCCGAGTCCGGATTGGATGGAGAAGGAAAGGATGAATTGCGCCAGGCCAATGGCGGCAATGATCTTGCCTGTGGACACCTGGACGCGCTTCCGCCGCTCCCAAATATCTTCAGTACTCCCACGATTACGAGCTGTAAGGCGACCAAAATTGGGGCATGTAACCAGTTGAGTTGTCTTCCCAGAGTCCTCTTTCCCAATACAATGTAATCTTACCTGCGCCATCGTCAGTATCCAAGATAAGCTGGGGAGCTCAGCAGGGCAGGCGGCTTACAATCGCTCGATAAATCTCAGCATCGAAAGTATCAGCGGAGACAGTCCAACCCCATTAAGGATTGCAGATTTTGTGGCGAAAGATGTAGATTTGCTGCTGGAGGCTTAGATTGCCAGGATGGAGCTGATGGTGCTAATCGTTCCTAGAGCTGCCAAATACAGCTACTCGATGTTCCTCCACCCATCACGAAAGGCGAACCAGACCGCAATGAGACATAGGGGAGTGTAGATGACAAGCTCTACAACTGCGAGCTGAGCCCGTTGGTCTAGTATGTTGGGGAGGAAGGAGAGGAAACGCTGAGGTCAATTTCGATCTAGATGTGATGTCGAGAACGTGTTGCAAACTCAGGTAAGTTGTTCAATCTTCTCTCAGGAGGATCAGAAGCTGTGCGGGTTAATATATATCTTCGAGGAAGAAAGAGTACTGAGATGTCTCTTTGTTTGCGAAATTCGAACATATAAATACTTCAAAAGCGATACATTTCAAAATTTGTCCTGCCTTTCAGTTCACATTCGTGGTCCGGGCCCGTCTTCAGCCTTCCATGTGCGGCATGCGCTGTACGGTATACGGTGTACAGGAACCGCACACTTGTAATCATTCGTGGCCAATGGGTGCATTGTGGTTGGGTTTCAGAGTCGGAGAGGCTCTTAGAGAAGTATTTGAGAAAGCCTTGAGTTTCTTTGGGGATATTACCACGAAGCTCGCTGCCTTATTTGAAAGTGTTGAGACTTTAGACATGCTTGATACGTATCCAACGATTTGGAGACTGTTCAACAGCCACCTGCCTCGATTGCCACTCAAGACACTCCGTCCAGTTATCACCAAGCCCCAGCCTCACAGCATCTACGATGTCCTGTCCCCAGCCTCTCATCCACAAATGCTGTCGCAACTAGTGCAGTAGTACTGCGTAATGTGTGAGAATACCAAGTGCCATCGGACTCCGCCTCTTCAACTCCACCACAAACTCTTCTTTCAGCATCCAAGGAAGCGGCAGCACCACCACCTTGGTATTGGGACGTTTTTGCACGACAAGAAAAATATAGCGAAACATCTTTATGGCTGCCTAGTGTGCACTCCGAATAGTCATGTCCGTTGTTACTTGGCGATTGCTCTTGGCTAGCACGGCTAAGGCATCCTCGACATCCTGGGGAAGCTGAGTAGTCGGTTTTGTCGTTCTTAGGAGAAGGAAGTCTTCGAACTCGCCTTGCTCGAGCCAGTGGCTACCGTTTTTGACTATGACTGCAACGCTATGGAGGAGGGTGAAGAGGTCTATAACCTCGGTAATGGGACCGAGCGTAGAGTGTGATATGCTGTGAGCGCCGAAAGAGTAAAGGGGTATCAGGCACGAAAAGGCGAAAAGCGCTGAGACATTCTCGGATGTGATTGCAGACAGATGCGGGAGAAATAATTCGATTGCCGTCGCGTCGTGTCTTAGAGCTGTTTTACTGTGTCCCTCTGAGGGAAAGACGAGTGCAAGATGCAGTGAAGTCACAGCAAGGATTCCAGAGAGGAGGGAGTGGTACTTGAAAGTAAGAGCTGGGACGACATCCCGCCACAACGGTAATGTTTCTGGGGAGTCTGAGATATTCGGGCAAGTGCAGAGACCCCTGTGATAGGTGAGCCTTAAGGTGTCGTGCTGGTCATTCTGCAAGGCATATCTCGCAGGGAATTTGAGATCTATCTTTTCTGCTCTTCTTGCTGACTCTATCTCATGACTTGAGCTCTCTATCCTGCTTTGAGAAGAGCTGCTAGGACTAGTGGCTGGTTATGGTCAAAAGATCCTTGCTTTGATGAGATAACTACCAGAGACGATTCTGTGAACGAGCAAGTCTCTCCCCGCTTGATGCATTTTGCACAGGTTGGCTTGCCTTTATCGCACTGAGAATGGAGTTGGTGTGAATCATTGAGAAGGGTGATAAATTAAGGCTCCATCCCTTCGTTTTGCGGCGCTCGCGCTACAAACACACGGCTCGAGTCTTGGAGTGGAAGCGCCTTGAGTCCATGGCGTCGAAAGTCGGCAGCCAATGATGGATAACAAGCCGTTGGAGGCATAGGATTAAAGAAGGATCTTCAATTTGGGGGTGATTTGCGAGTGTTCAAATGCAGTATTTTGAACGGTGAACGCCGACCGACCGAAATATAAGCTGATTGAATACGTATCTGTCAGACGGCCCGCATATTCATCTTCCGGCTCCTGACTCGCTTGAGCCTAACCTTCTGAGTTGGATGCACAGATTCCCGCTGGGATTTTCATAAGCCTGAAGGCAGAGCAGACTCACGCCACAAGCTAAAAATTGGCCGAATGCCCAATTAAGCATATCATGTGCTGTACGATGTACAGTACATCATGCACTGGCTGCGCGTGCATAGCAAGCCGTCGCAGTCTCCCAAAGGCAGTTGCTACAGTGTTGGACAAAGAGACTGCACGAGGCAACGAGTCAAGGACTAAATCTAGTTTTCTTTTCGATTTGGCTGAACTACAAAAAGGACAACAAGCTGCACCCGTCCAGTGCCCAGAGATGTATTGAATCCAACAAATATTCACAAAGGACTTGGAAAGTGCTCAATTCTCGCCAAGAAATTCATTCATAACGATCCGACATATCTTATATCTCACCCGAAACTCGCATTGGTCTAGCACTTGATTTTCGAGGTAGTGGTGGCGGTATAGATTCTACTTTTTGCAACAGAGAATCGATACGTTCAATCACAGTATCCGGCAGCGCTGGATCTTCTTCCTCCCTCTCAGGGTCCCGCCCCTCTCTGGGAGATGACGCTGAATAGATAGAGCCATCTGCCCCACCGACCCTTTCCGAGTCTTGGAAATGCGGATGTGGTGAAGTTATGGGAGACTCCCACGAATGGATCTCTCCCGTCACTTGGCTTTGCGGCTCCGGTGAATTTATGGATGCTTTCTCGTCATCTACCTCTGAGTCTCGGCTTCCAAACCGGCTTGAATCCGAATCTGAGGCCTCATAAGGTGGCGGAGGGGCAGCATCATCGTAGAGATCGTTGGGTGGAGTAGATGCGTCGTGGTGGAATCTTTGGCGGAGACTCTTTCGAGGAGATTTGACGCCAGATGCCTTCTTCTTCTTGTGATCGCGATATAGCGCCACGCCTCCCACTGCCGCAGCTCCGAGGAGAATGAATACCATGATGATTGCAGAACAGTGAGTGAAATTCGAGTAAGGCGTGTGGCGAGACCAAATTTCCTCGTAATTTGGTATGAAATTTGGTGGCGAAAAAGCTTAAGAATGGAAAGACGCGACTTACAAGAGAGTTTATATCTTCAGTTGAGTCGAACGGCAACTTCGCATTTGCACAGCCCGTCAATTAGGCATCGAATCGTCATCATGTCTTACACGCATGTCTACAGACGTAACAAGGCAGTGTTATGAGCGGGTTCGCGACATCCGGGGCAGCCGAGCATCGGGCGCAATGGATACCAAATGTAGTTAGGCTGTCAGTGCAGTAATCACCTGAGCCCTCATAATATCTCAATACCAAATTTTCTTGAATGGAGACGGCTCATTGGCTTAGTTAGTCCAATTTTTGTTTTGAAAGCTTCCTGACATTCTTATAATGTGATCAGTTGAGCTAGGTGAAGAATGTCGACAAGTCTTTTGGTAGTATCGCTTAACTTCAGGGGCGTGACGGGCGGTTGGCCTGTCAAGGCCCAATGGAGGAGGAACTGTCAGGACTTTGACTCAGTTCATGAGAGCTCTTCATTCTAGAGGAATTCTTGAAAACAAGTAAAAGCAGGGTTTCACAGTTGTAAGTTCAGATTCAAGTTACATAGGCAATACTTGACTGTGGTTTTCTGTGCAGGTGTCTCTTGTCGGATATTTCGTTACCAAAACGGTATTTTTACCCCTTATTTTAGTGCCACAC